>PVJA010000449.1:0-74543 GCA_004027025.1 Myocastor coypus
AAAAAAAAAAAAAAAAAAAAAAAAAAAAAAAAAAAAAAAAAAAAAAAAAAAAAAAAAAAAAAAAGAAATTTGAGTGACATAAAAATTAATAGAAGCCTTGTGAAAACCAAGTAGACTCAAGAGGCCAAAGATTTTCTTTCTTTTGAGTATAGAAAGTATACCCTTAAAATTACAGCTGCTTGTAACTTCTACTGTAAAGCTTTATATATATATATATATGTATATATATATATATATATACATACATACATATATAATATATATAGATAATTGATGAGAAATCTAATGTTTGTAAATCTACTTCCAATATGTTTAGTACAGTGTTTCAGTGCAATTCAATTCTGTAATAACTCCTATTTTTCATCTAGTTTTGTAGTTCTTATTCTTTGTAAAAACCAAAACAGAATGCAGTCTTTTGCTTTGTTTGTTTTGGGGCGTTGTAAACATGGTGTACTAAAGCGAGTGTCTTTTGCATCTTGTTTTTTTATGGAATATTATGCTTCTAAGTTCATTCCAATGGTTCTAAGTATAAATAGAATTTATTTGTTTTCATTTTATTCTAATATTTTATGACTTAAATGTATCACATTTATGTATCTTTTAGGGCAGGCCTTTCTGGAACATGTTTGTGTACATTTCCTGGTACATGAGCACCCCTTTTTTTTGGACTTATTGACCCATAGGGCAAGAACATATTGAACTTAATAATTCGGAATGACTCTAAAAAATGTCCGAAACCAATCTGTCGGCCTATCCACAGTGTATGTTTGTTCCTTTTGTTCCTCATTTTTTCAAAACCTCATGTATTCAGATTTCTTCATTTTTGCCTTTGTTTTTGGAATTTAATTTCTACTTCACTGACTAGCATGAATTCGAGCATGTTTTGATGTGTTTTTTTAGCTAGTGTTGCTTTTTATGAGAAATGCTTCTTTTATTCTACTTTGGGGCTATTTCCATATCTTGTCTTAGAAGTTGCGGAAATAATTTGTTACTGATTGTGCATCAATTTCATATTGCCAGTGTCTTTTCCAAGATTGTTATTTTTTTCATGTCAACTTATTGTTCAAAGAGAGGTTTTAAATTTTGATGGATTCAATTTCACATAATGTTCCTTTATAGTTTATCTGAAAATTCTTTCATATGTAAGAGTATATCATGAAGATACTCTTCTGCATTTTATTCTACAGTTAAAAAGACCTATTATATTTTATCTTTTAATCTAACTGGGGTTTTGTGTTTAGAGCCTGAGGTAAGGCTGTAGATCTGTGTTTGTTTTTTGTGTCATTACCCAAGATTCCCTGACTATCAGTAATTTGCTGTGTAGGATCAAGCGCATGAGTTTGGCTTTGTTTACTTCCCTTAATGATAGCATTGCCTTTCACATATATGTGTTGTTGGTAACACACGGTAATTGCATTGTTGACCTTTCCTTTATTTTCTGAAAAGAAAGGATAATTTTGTGGACCAAGCCCATTGATTTAATTTTGTACTTCTTCTACTATCCCCTTTATACTTATTATAATAAAGGTTCATTCTCTGTACTTTTTGACTTCATGAAAGTCTCCTGTCGTATATTGGAGAAGAATAAAGAACTTGTCCAGGTTTCAGCTATGCCTTCATGTGAGCAAAACAGAAAGCAGCAATTCCTACGTAAGGAGGCCTCAAGCCCAAGAGGGAAATGCCCCACACAGTGCCCTTGATCCGAAGCAGGGTGATAATTGATGAACTTGCTGTGGCAGCCACAGCCTTATGCCAAGTACATTGCTGCCCCAAAACAAATCCATGTAGTCATCCAGACATAGCAACTATAAATTATCCTTTTGTTCCATCTGTTAGCAGCCTAAACATCTATTAAACCCACATTTCAGCCCCATGAAAATCTCCTACCTAGCCAAGCTCTCTGACACTATGTAGAGTTGTCTTAAATTTTCCCTTTGTGTCCTACTTCACTGTCCTTTCTGTGTTTGAAGTGCTACAGCTTCCATATCTCTGAGTTTAAAGAATAAGCTAGATCATTTGATGTCTCCTATTTTTCTGGATTAAAAATGAAATGAAACTGTGAGTTATTGCTAGTGAGTAACTTTTAAAAGTCTTTTGTGCCTGAGTGTGACAGTAGACTAGTGAACTGCTTATGTAAACAATATTTTACACTTTAAAAATTTGCTTATAGTGAACCCAAACATAAAGTAATGAATCATTATATCATTATTTTCTATAGCAGTAGTTAAAATATTGCACTAATACACTTACCAGGCATCTGCAAGTGAATTAGGTGGGCTACATTAATCAGTGGTTCTCAACCTTTCTAATGCCATGTCCCTGCAATACAGTTCCTCATGTTGCAGTGACCCCAAACCAAAAAATAATTTTGGTGGCTACTTGAAAACTGTAATTTTGCTAGTCATGATTCGGAATGGCTTTAGGTGACCCCTGTGTTTTGGTCGTTCGACTCCCACCAGGGTTGTGACCCACAGGTTGAGAACCGCTGTATCTGCTTTTTTTTTCCCCTTTCAATTTCCCCTTTCACCTTTTTGCTCCACCCTATCTTTTAAATATTTATATGTTGGTATCCTTACATAGAAGTCTTGAGAATATTTCATATTGAGCTCTGTATCTGGTATTTATTGACCTACTGATGCCTTTCATTCAGTTTCTATTTTTATGTGAAATAAAGTTTCTTGAAATGCTTTGGAGCGGACAGTCCAAGAGGCTGCACATGAAGCCCGGTAACTCAGGATGGCTAGCGTTGTTCATCTCCGCATATGTGCAGAACGGGCCAGAAAAAATAGCGAGAGGTGTTCAGGTTGGTGGAGAAGATATTCACAGGGGATGTGTGGGGAAGTGGACGCCTCTCTGGGCTTCTTCCTGTCCCACCCCAGAGCGGGGTTCTTGGCATCAGCGTAGTTGCGGTTCTGCAAGGAAAAAACCATTTGTAGATAATCACTAAATCATTCCACGCTCTGATGGAATGATAAGGTCAACTTTTCTACCACCTGCCAGAGCAATGATTTTTTTTTTTTTTCTTTTTTGGGGGTAGGTTCAAAGCATATTACATTTTAAAAACAGACGTATGTTTTCACTTCCCCTTTTTATAACTACAAACATAATTCATCAATGGTGACAATGATATTCCAAGGGAAAGATAAATTATGAATTTTAATGGACTAGAGAACAAGCTATTAAGAAAGTAAATTTATTCCTGCAAACCACTGGGCATGTATTTCTACAGGCTCTTCCAGACCCGGGTGTGTTACCTCTTCCATTCACTAGCAAGGGAGTCAGTGTGGTTTTAGTTAGAATCCCATAAATCTGTGATATAATTAATTGCTTATCCTTTCAAGCTAGCAGTGAAAGGAGTTACACTGGCCAGGATTTTGATATTTTGCCATACTCTAAAGTCAACATGATGGTGTATGACACTGCTGAAAACATTAATTTAGAAGGTGGCTGGAAATTGCTGAAAATATTGAACTCTAGCTAGTGAACCTAAACATTCTTTTTTTTTTCTTTATATGTCTAGATCAGCGAAGTCAGTGTAGCTAAAACCTCACTCCCACTCTAATTCTTTGTTTCAAATATATACACATAAAACCAGACTGTTTTGTTTAGCAAACTGAACACTGGTTTTCATAACCTAAACCTGTAAATCATAAGTATGAGGAAACAGGATCATTGTGCTTTTTAAGGAGCATATTCCACAATAGCCAGTTTATTTTATTTGACTTTTATGTAGCCCTTGCTGGCAATATACTGTATTTTAGTTGACGCATTTTGCATAAGGGCTCTATTTGCTCCGTAATGGGTTGCATAATGAACTATTTGTCCTCTTCTAGATGACATACAGTTGCTTAAAACTTATAATGAGATGTCAGGTGGATTGTGCTGATGGGCACTGATATATGGACTGGCTGAAATATTGCAGTTTCCTGGAGGGGCAGAAAGGGAATGGCTGTTGAGAGGCTTGGCCTCCTCAGCCCTGGAGCTGCAATCACATAAACAGAGCCAGTCCTGCCATCCAAGGTGTCATCGTGAATTTTCTGCCTAATCCCACCATTCATCTCAATGGTACAGAACTCACGCTCCGTGTCACAGTTTGCCTTTGTTCTGTACTTTGATCTTTCAGAATGTCTGTCAGAAGAGAAGTGTGTACATTGAATTATGTGTGGAGAGGGACAGGGTGCCTGCTTCAGAAGGCTGGCATGAAATGTGTTAAACAAACCTTGCCAGTTGTTCGGCAGTAATAATCGAGGTGTGGCTTGCATTTGCACAGTGTGCAGGTGGACATTTCTCCCCTTCAAGACAACTTAAATGTGGATATTGAGTGGCAGGAGACTTCATGTTGTTTTGTTTCTACAGCGTACAGCGAGCCTTTTCCCTAACTTTCAAAATTAGCGTTCAGGGTAAGATAGACAAATTTTGAAATCAAAATTTCCTTCTAAAATTCTAATTAAAGGAGTTAACTAAATCAGTGGTTGTGATAAAGTATCATTTGGTGTATATGTGTGTGGTTGTGCATGTTTGCCATCTATTCTATGATTGTAATATGATAGTGTGCATATTTTGGTATCGACTCTGTTTATTATAATACATGTACATTAGGAATTCTGTAACAAAATAACAATTGAAACTAATTATATAGAAACTGTTACACAGACACAATAGTGAAAAAATATGTGCAATACTCGTTGTTGCATTTTTGTTGCATTTTGTGAAGGTTAATGGTTCGCATTTTTCATATCATTTTAAATAATTATGGAATCAGATGAGATTTTGCTTTATTTCTTATAAAATGTTTGAAATAACTGAGGAGCTTTGTATCAGTTTCTATGGAGATGATGTTATGGACAAAAAATATATATTATTTCTAAGTTCTGCACTGGTTTACCTTGAAGTAGGTGGAAGCAGAAAGACTTGAGATTTTTTACTTGTAAATGGTAGTACTGTAGCAGAGCATATTACTTTATTTAGGATAGTACAAAACACCACATGTTTAAGTTATTATGTAAGGTCCGTATGTTTTCAGAAATTACTTAATGAGGAACTGCAGTGTGTTTCATATAAAAGTTATCTCTAAAGTGTACTTCTCTTCCTCAGTTTACCCCTGCCTACCTTCTGAATTTATTGGGATATAACCTATGCATATTTGAAATGTCTTTATAATGGAAAAACCAATCTATTGAGTTCTGTATCTAAGCTAATCAGAAATCCTGATGAACTTTCTTTTGTTTGAATATTTGAGGCGTGTTTTAAACTTTAATGGCATTTCATAGTAGATTAGATATTCCACTGCAGGAAATGAGGGGTAAATGCCACATTTGTAATGCTACTTCCCTTGATAGCCAGGTGAAACTAAAGGAGGTATGAAAGGGACACAACAAAACCTGAAACTTGAGGTAACCCTTGTTTTGCTAGTCACTGACATTTTTCAGTTCACCTTGAAGTTTCATTCATTTGTTTTCACAAAATATCTACCGTGTATTTTTTTCTGGGATTTATGGCACACTAATTTTTAAAGAGAAAAGAAGATTTATACTTACGGTTCTCTCCACTATTTTGTGGTTGACGCTTGATATTTTAGAAATAGAGTTAAGTGCTCTGTGAGTAGATATTTAATCTGAGTACATGTAAAAATAGTGGACAAAATGTTAACTTAGTGATATTCAAAATATTTATGATCCATGTAAAAGTTAATTGTTAAAATGAAAGAATGAAATTAAAATGTGAGTAGTTTTTTAAGAGGTGTATTTCTTATACTTTCAGTGAATGTTTATTCATTAAACTATGCTATATATTTAGGTTTAATCATATCTATATATAGATATACATGTATATGGATATACATATGTATAGATACATATATGGTGCATTGTATACTTTAGTAGAGATGTAAATGTGTCATATATATGTATATATGTAAGAAAATATTTTACAAAGATGAAGCGTTCATACTGACTTACTTGATTTTTAGTTTTATTCTGCATTACTTGTTAGCTGCGTAGATAATCAGATCTCTTATAGGTGATCAGATCTGTTGGGGATTTAGTTCCCACTTCTGTAAAATTGGCGTGATGAAAGCTACTTTGTAAGGTTGCTTTGGAGAGCACATGATGCGGTTTATTGAACTCGGCTGGGATGAAGCAGATGCTTGTGCAGCTGTCCGGTCCCTTCCCCGGGGCTGGGCCACAGCACAGTGGTCCAGATGCGGCTCTGCATGCGAGCCTCCTGAGGAGTGTCAGCAATGTTCAGCCTGCCCTGTAAATAGCCCAAACTCTGGCTTGGGGTTGCTGGGTACATGCTTCCAACCTGCCCAGTAGAGACCTGAGTGAGCATCTCAAGTGCAGCCCTGAGTCCTGGGGGACTATAATCGACCTTGTCATGCTGCATAATAACTCACTAGCCATTCTGTAGTCAATAGGAAAGGCATGAGTATCAGTCCTCCAATGCTAATCCTGATATCAGCTTTGGAAGAAAGAATGTAGACATGTCAGTGGGAAAAAAATGATTACAAAATTAAGGTGCTAATGTTCATGATAGCCTTGTGAAATGCAAATAAGCTAGCAAAAAAATAAATGTTTTATTTGTGGTTGCTGTTATTGTTTAATGAAGTGGGTAGTTTTAATGAAGGAGCCAAGAGCTTTTTGAGTCTGCTGGACCATAATTGTGTGTGAAGAGCAGTGCAGGGTTGGCAGCACGCCGCTGAGGAGGCGGTCTAAGCATGAAGGCCCTAACTGGAGAGGTGATGGAGACAGCTACTGAAATGGCAGTGATGGGAGTGTGACATCGGTGTTGCATGGGCCGCCAGATGTCAAAAGTGAGAGAAAGGTACTGTACTCACTCATTAAGTTTTTTTTTTTCCTTTCTTTTCTAAAGGGAATTAAAAAAAAAAAAGTAAGAGAAAGAATGGAAGGATATAGAATTTCAGTAAGCAAAATGATAGGAATTCAGCAATGGTTGTTATATTGCATATTGTGGTCTTCAAATTAGTGGTTCAGATTACCAGATATAAGCATGCAAAATTGGTTAAAAATTAAAAAGGAAAAGAAGCTTTGACTGTTCTTTTCAGTAGCCCATTATAAAAATGTGTCACAATAAATTCAGTCTAGGGCTGGCTAGATAGCTCAGCAGACTAAACTGCCAGTTTAGGCAGATACAGGGACCAGGGTTCAATCCCTGGTATGCCTTGTCAGTCCCACCCCCAGGACATGCTGACACAGTGACTGAGGCTGGGCACGGTGGCACATGCCTGTAATGCCAGTGCTTGGGAGGTTAAAAACAGGAGGATCAGTGTGAGTCCAGTTCCTGTACTGAGATACTGTAGACCTTGTACTAAATACATTAAAAAAATGAATAAATAAGTGAATTCAGTCTAGATGTAGATATAGGCTTTCTTCTAAATAAGGTTTGAAATGTGCATGCTTATAGTTTTGTATCCAGGATGTAAATATTGGTTAAAATATTATTAAATTTGCTTTGATGACATAATTTTGCATTCATAGAATGAATATTTTTCACTTTATAATTCATATACAGAATGCTTTGGTTCATCAATTTTTTTGTATATTGGGGTTACTAGTACAATAAACTTAATTATATTTTAATTCTTAATTATCTAATTAATTTTTATGAGTCTATCACAGTGGGAGCCTGGCATTCACGGAATAATTTTGGCACCATGTTGATGCTGGCTTAGAGCTATTAACCATAAGACCAATGTAATGCTCCCTCCCCCTTGCTTCAATTAAGCAAAAGCTCTTAGAAAATGAATGGATCAACATTTTATTAATTTCTTCTCTAAAATTCCTATTTTAAAAACCATTTCCATTCATCAATAACCATGTACTCCTGTCCTTAAAAAATGTTGGTGTCTTAGTCAAGTCAAGCGTCTGTAATAATGAAATACCCTAAACGGAATGGCTTGTGAACAACAGCAAGTCATGTCTCTGCAGGCTGAAAATCTGAGGTCAGGGTGCTGAGATGGTTAAGTTTTAGTGAATGCCTGTTTCCTAGTTCACAGTTAGTGATCTTTTCATATCTTAATACTGTCACACTGGGGATTAGGGTTCTAAAATATTCATTTTGAAGAATATAAACTACAATTCATAGCAGTTGGAAATAAGGATTTTGGGAGAACTTTTAATGAAATAAGCCTTAGCTTTATCTACAAAGTATTTTAAGTATTTTACCAGTCAGTAGTATTTATAAAGTATGTTAGTTAAATAATTTAATTTTGAAGATTTGTTTTTTAAACTAGGAATCAAACTCAGGGCCCTGGTCCTGTCAGGCAGGTCCTTATGCCACTCTGAGCTATACCCTGGCTCAGGAAGATTTCTTATTCTGTCTTTAAGAAGGAAAAGTATCCAGGCATGGTGGCATACACCTATAATCCCAGCACTTGGGAAGCTGAGGCAGGAGGATCGGTGTGAGTCTGAGACTAGCCTGGGCTACAGAAGTGAGCTCAGCGCCAGCCTGAACTGCATAGTGAGACCCTGTCTCAAAAAGAAAAAAAAAAAAAAAAAAGCGAAGTATGAAAAGTATACCAGTCAACATGTAGAACACTGTATTTATTAAAGCCAAAGTAAAATAAAGAGAACAATTTCTTTGAAGTCTTAAAGTCTCCTTAACCATGTGAGTGTGATAAAATGTATTGAGTGTGTTTTGAAATTGAAATGTCAGCCTCCAGAGTTCAAGCATATTTTCTTTTTTTCTGCCTATCAGGCACTGTGGAGATACATATCCTGACCTGTCACCTGCATTTTATACTTTACAAATAATAAAAAAGTAGTAATAGTTTGTTCAGAATGTGAATACATGGAAGCATTTCAAAAATCTGGTGACTCATACAAAGATAAGGGATTTTAAAAATTTATTTTTTCCTTTAGTTCTTCAGATTTAAGGTAGAAACCTGGACAAGAGAATATGGAAGTGGTTCGATTTTACACCTTGAAAAATACTTAACTCTCATTCCAGAAACCCTAATGGAGATCTCAGATTTCTCAGTAGATGAGGTAACACTAGTAAATCCGGAGACTTGAAAATAGATACTTTAAATGAATAGTCAGCAAATGAAGTTCTTTTTTTATGCTGAATTTCAGAAATAGGTGTTAATTTAAAATGATCACATAGCTAGGTCATAACCACTTGTTGACAGACTCACTGCAGCTCTAGCCTGTGAACGTAGCTACGACAGACCCACTCACTGATACACTTTTTGCCATTAGTAAACATCGTTTGTGTATACTTCATAGGTGTAAAGAATTCCAGCTTAGTCTTTTAAAAAATAAAATTCTTCCAGTTCAAAGAATAATAATACCCTAGCATTTGTGTATTTTAGATTCCATTTGGCACAAGAGTCAATAAATAAAGCAGTCTTTGGCAGTCTTTTACTTCTTCAGAGATTTGTACCACAAAGTCTACAATACCTTTCTGTCTTGGACCTCAGTGGCGTTTCTTTACTGTTGATGGGTAGATAATGGTACATCTCTTCTTGTGGAAACCATTTAAACGTTAGCATAATGGTCAGGTTAGCGTCTGGGAGGTGGCTTTATAGGCATTTCATAGATTATACAGATTAATGGGTTTCATTTTGGCAGAATACACAATCGTGCTCTGCTCATTTTCATTCTCTGTCACACCTTGCCTCAGTCTTCCCACTAATTTCACATTTTGGGCGAGGTTTCAGTGTACGTGCTATATTTTTTCATACCCCATCACTATCCTTATAATGGCCTTTATGACCCCCCATCATCCCTATTATTCATTCATTCTTGTCTAATGATAGTGTCTGCTATGATTTAGATCTAAAATTTCTTATAGCAATCTCTCATTTGGCATAGAGACCTGGTCAGAAGGGTGGTTCACTGAAGGGTGCGATTTGGAAGTGTGTATTCTCATCGTAGGTCCTCCCTCTCACTGTTTCTCTGCTTCCTGGCTGTCATGTGATGACTGGCTTTCTTCCAATATGTCCTACTATGTTTTTCTGCCTTGTAGCCAGCCAACTTTGGGATGAACTCATTGGAAACTATCAGTGTGGAGATTTTGTGCCAGCAATGAAAAAAATAATGAAGAAAGATACTAATACCAGAGAATTAGGGTCACTGGTATGACTATACCAGACCATGTGGCTTAGAAGCCTTTGAAACTGGTTTGTAGGATGAGTTTTGAAATATTTGAAAATGCCAACTAGAAAGACCTTAGAATGCTGTAAACAGAGACTAACAAGAGATTCCAGTCAAAGCTCTGAAAATATGAATCATAATAGGAATGTGGACAGTAAAAGCCAGACTCAAGAGGTTTTAGTTGGGAAGAGGAATTCCATTGTCATTTCGGCTAGAGACCATATATGTTACACTCTGGCAGAAAGTTTATCTTAAATTTGCACATGTCCTGAGATTTTCCAAGAGACTGAGTTTAAAATTGTTGGACTAATTGATGTAACAGAGTAAACTTCTAAGCAATCCAATATTAATGCTGTAGCATGGGTACTACTGGCTGCTTTTAGCTAGTTCTGTAGTAAGATACCAAAATGCAGATACCAAACATTTACGGTTTCACTGGAAGAAAACACCTCTAATGTTGGGGCAAAGGAGAGCATAGTTGCTGAAAAGTGCTAATCTTAATGCTAATTTACAAACACCTCAAATACTTTGTACAGGCACAAGAAGAAAGATGTCTTATAAGTACTTCAGAAGTCAGCAAGACCCCATATGATACAGAATCAAGGGTGAAATATTGTAAATCTTTCATTTAAGAAGAGGGTCTCTGGGACATCTGCTTCTTCAAGGCTTCCTAGGAAAGTAAGTCCCCAAATTTGGCCATTCAGGCACTCAGCAGTTACTGTAGCCATGCTCCAAGGGGCCTATCTACTATAATACATCCCTGCCTTAAAAATGAGTTCTATTGTGGGAGAATTGTAAGTTGGACTTGTTTGTAAGATAACAAAATGAGTTTTATACAGTATAATTATGAAAGTTTACAACTCAAATGTTCATAAATTGGGGGCTTACTGTACTCAAACTGGTAATTAATCTTCACGTCATAAAGGATTTTCAGTCAAGCTGAATGCAAGAGTTATGGGGTTGAAGAGGGTTCCACCCAGTTTTCAGAAGAAGGATAGGGAGGTCAGCTAAGATGTGTGACAGGACCAGACTCTCTGCAGTATAGTGCATGAGGTTTTGAGAGTGAGTCCACACTGGACCCCTAAGAAATTGGAGATGCCAGGTTTGTGGATTCTAAAGCAGAGAAAAGACATGGGAAGTGAGTAAAGCAAGCCCACTGGAGAGGCCATGTGAGCTGCCACCAGAAAGGCCTTGGAGAGGGGACTGCCCAAGTGTTTGGAACAGAAATGTTACCACAGGTGTTTGGGATGTATATAGTTACAGGATCTAATGTTTGCCCTGCTGGATCTTGATTTTTTTGTTTGTTTGTTTGTTTTGTTTCCTTTAATCTTGTTTCTGTCATTGTTCTATTTCTTTTGGAATGGGAATGTTGACCATGTGCCATGGCATGTTAGAAGTGTTTAGTTTTCTCCTTGATTTTCTCAGGACTTCACAATTCTGAGTTTGCCTTGCATGTCAGGGGAGACTTTGAACTTAACTTTTGAGCAATGCTGGCACTGTTAAGACTTTGGGAATTTTTAGGAAGAGATGAAATACATTTTGCTTATCAAGATGAACATAGACCTGAGGAGCTTTTTGGGGGCCAAAGATAGAATGTTATGGGTTGTATTTAAAATGTTCCTCAGTAGTCTCACATTCACAGACAGAGCATGGTTGGAAGGGGTGGGTCACTGGTGGCCTGGCTTGGAAGATCTGGGATATTCTTACGCTTAGCCCATTTTCTTTCTCTCTGTTTCCTGACCAGCATGGTATGAGCAGCTGTTTTTCTATCAGGTCATTCCACTGTGTCATTTTTCAGCCCTGAAGCCTGCCAACCGAGCATGGAACCCACTGAATCTGTGAGCCAGGTCCAGGCTTTCTTCTTCTAAGTTACAGATACTGAGTATCTTTCTCCCAACAATGGGAAAGTGCCTAGCTCAGTCCTCTTCCTCTACCTTCTTGTCATCTTTTTAAGATTCCATATATTATGCAGAATGTGTGATCTGTATGTATCATTCATATGCTGACCTATGTCATGTAACACAGTGATCTCCAGATCTATCCATTTCTTTCAAAGTATCAGAATTTTATTTTTCCTTGTGGCTGAAAAATACTTCCTTGTGTACCTATGTCTCGTTTGCTTATCCACTCACCTTCTGGTGTACTTTTAAAAAGTCAAGTTTTTAGATGATTTTGAGGCAGCAGATAGTAAAGGCATCATGGAAAGGCCTCAGAGCCCAGGGGAGTGTCACTCTTTGTCTGAACCCATACTGATGGAACCCAAGTACTACTGAATATGACTGGATGCTTTCATGCAGATTTAAGAAAACGAAGGGTATTAAATAAAGTAACAGATACCAAGCTAAAGAGGTTTCAACTGTGCAATTATGAAACCAAATAGAAATTTTCTTTCAGTATAATCAAGTGACAAACCTCAGTATCTCATAGAATGAATAATTTAGTGCTCATTTGTATATTTATATATTTGTGTATATATCTATAACTATATGTTTGTATATGTTTATGTGTTTACTCAGAGAATAAGTTAATTTCACATTAACAATAATTTCCAAAGGAAGGGCCTCACCATCTAATGTCAAAATTTAGTGATCTAATGTTTTTGTTTATATAAGTGAAGTAATACACAGATGCATACCTAACTGTAGATATATATTTATGCATATGTGTTTATATACATGTAAATATGTTTATGTATATATATATAATCTCTTATTTTGGAGTAAACATATGAATTTTATAAAAGCATAGCCGATACCAAAACAAAACAGAATGCCTTTGCTTCAGTATGCCTGAACAGTGAAAATGATAAAGCAGATAGCAAGAGGGAACTTGTTTTTATTAAAATCACATCTGTATTGTTTTTAGTAGAACTAAATATGGAAAGCCTTATCTTAATTTGATTTTATCTAGAGCTGTAATTGGTAATCTGATCTATGGGCACACTGGTTTTATTTGAATACACTACTGAAATAAAAGCTTAATTTTAATTTTTTTTACCTTTAAAAAGTCATAATTTTTGCAATACATAGGAATTTGCTTTTAGATTGGATATAGTTATTAAAATGCATAACTCACAAACTTTAGCTTTGTTAATAATGTTGAAATGGTAAGGTTGGATAATAGAAGAATGACTTAAATGAACTTAAAAGAATGACTCCAGGAGCTACCTTTTCACCTTTTATCCACTTAGAGTGGTTCTACATAAATACAGATTAATACTGGGAGCATCATAGTATGCTAGTTCAGTGGTTGCTCTTTGACTTTAAGTATTTCTGTCACTTGAGCAAACACCTAAGCGTTCCTAGTGTAGCAAAGGTTCCCAGAGTCATGTATGTGGAAAAACAACTGCTGTACCTTTCAGTGACAATTCTGTTTCATTTGTGCACATGTTAGGGAAATCTACACTTTTTTTTTTTCATAGATCCTGAACACTTTTTTGCCTTCAGATGTTCTCCTGTCTACGTCAGATATTGAAGTGGGGAAAGAAATTGAGTAGAAGATCAATTATGTTTTATTTACTTATACAACATTAGGCTTCATAATCAGTTGCTTGAGAAAGTTGGCCTTAAATATATAATTCTTTTTTCTTTCTCCTCTCCTCTCCTCTCACCTCCCCTCTCCTCCCCTCCTTCTCTTCCTGTCCATCTCTCTTCCCTTCCCCCCTTTCTTTCTTCTCTTTTTGAGACAGGGTTTCACTATGTAGTTCAGGCCAGGCTTGAACTCACTTTGTAGGCTAGGCTACTCTTAAACTTGCAGGTATCCTCCTGCCTCAGTCTCCCCAGTAGTGTGATTATAGGCATGTGCTACCTTGCCCAGCTCTGTTCACTTCTGTTACAGATTCAAAATCTGTTTCAAGGACAATAAATATTTTCCCTAATGTATGATTTTTTTTTTTTTTTTTACTTTCAGAATTGCTGTCTTATTTCATTGTGTAGTTATTTTCCTTACAGCACATTTTTGAGTAAATAATGATAAGATCTGTGCCTCATGATCTTCATCTGTGGATTTCAAACAGATCTAAGGAACTTCCAGTCAAGATGGAATCAGCACAATTCCTAGAATGGTGGTTTGCATGTTCTGGAATGGCCTGGGATTTAGGTCTTGCTTTCCTGACTCTTATCCGGTGTAACCACCAAGCTGCAATGAAGTCTTTCATGCTTCTTTCCACCTGCAGCAGAATGAGCAGAGTAACTCACGTCAGTCTTTCTCTGAAATCACTATCCTCCAGTTTCTAAGTAAAATCAGATAACCATACCACTGAGCACAAATGTATCAAATTTTTACTGTAAAAGGCAGAGGCTCTCAGATTAGGCTAAAAATCGTCTGTTTCCCAAACACCCAACTTTCTATATATTTTTTTAAGTTTCAAAATGATGTAGTAAGGCTAAAATCAAATAATGGGTTAAAATATGTCTTATCTCCTGTTAAAACAATGTAGAAATGTGATAGAACAACTTACAGAACTGAAGACAAAAGAAAAAAAAACAATAAGTGAGGAAAAAAGTAGGCTTATTTTAAACAATTTAAAAAGGACACCGGCAAAGTAAACATAGGCGAAACCCTTTCTCTACCAGACATGCAATAAAACAGACAGCATTGGGCCAGGGAGGTAGCTCAGTGGAATAAGTGCTTGCCTGGTAAGCACAAGGTTCTGAGTTCAATCCCTGGTACTACAAAGAAGAAAACAAAGACACAAAAACAAAAACAAAAACAAAACACCAATCAAACAAAAAACAGCATCAAGTGGAGTAGCCATGGTTAAATTGTATTGTCATAGCTTGGATTTTCAGAGTAGCAAGGAGGAGATCAAAGTAGTCTGTATTGTGTTTCCATTAAAATTTTGAAGTTACATGATTAAACAGAAGAGAGTTGGCTGAACAAAAGGGAAGGATCGAGAAATTGCTGTGTAGTTCTTCCTTTGTCCTTAACTAGACCATTGCCAGTGACCATGCAGACACTAATACAGTGCAGCCATTGTCATCACAAATTGAAAAGGAGGCACAGTTCTTGCGACATTGCTGTCTGTTTATATATGGACATCTGTCACCCCTCTGGAAGAACTCAAAAACAGCAGTCAGAGGGCTCAGAGGGTTTTTTTTTTCTTACTTTATTTGCTTTGTTTTTGTCTTAGTTCTATACACAACTTTGTCATTTTCAGAGCTATATTATAATCTGGAAGCAAAGTTCTTTCTTTCCACTACTCTGAAATTCTGAAATGTGACCTCTTCATTTTTAATGTTACTTTTAACAAAAGCACAACTTTTGAAACAGAATATTATACTTAAAACATAATTATTCTAGATCTTGGATAAATAATTTGGAAAAAAAATCAGATGATATAGTTAACATGGTTAAATAAATACCTCAAACTACAAAATGCATAGTTTATGTTATTTAACTACCAAGCAATATAGTATAATAACAAACCCTTTTAAATAGGGAAATTACTAGAGACATAAAAGTAAAGCCTCTTTTCTAATTATTTTGATCAAAAGGAAATTAAAACTATAATTACTTACAATTAGCAAAATAGTAGCATGATAATTTAAAGTATAATGTGTAACATAGGACGAATTTATAATTAATAGACAAATATCAGAGCTGTGAATTTTTAATGCAAAATAAACTATTCACTTACTACTCAAGTTTGGATAATTCTTGTAAAGGAATATGATGAATCTAACTTTGAAGATTAAATGCTAATGAATGACAGATTTAATGGAATAAAAAGTTTTAGGAATATACATATTGAAAAGACAATTCTCATGTCAGAATTTGGGACCACTACATTTACCACTAGAAAATATTTTAATCTTTCACACTTTTTCTTGTTACTTGTTTCATATTTATTTCACCCCAAGTTTATATACCTTCTATTAGTCCACTAAAGCTTTTAATGCCAATAGGTATCCAAAGTTAAATATAAAGTTGTGACATTTTTCTGTATAGCATAGACATTAGTGTCTTTTTAAATTTTTTTAAAATGTATTTGATACAGGGTCTCAGTGTGCAGCTCGAACTCATAGAACTCATAGTGCTACTCTTTTTTAAAATTTTTAAATTTTTTTAATGTATCTAGTACCTGGTGTACAGGGTCTCACTATGCAAATAGGACTCACAGTGATCCTCCTGTTTTCAGCCTTAAGTTATTGCCAAATCAGTAATTAAAACTCCTTTACTCCAAGAGGTAAGAAAAACCTTATAAGGGCCGGCCAGATAGCTCAGTAGAATAAAGTGCCTGCTTAGGCAGGCACAGAGACTGGGGCTCAATCCCTGGCATGCCGTACCAGCCCCACCTCCACCCCTGGGCAGGCCGAGAAGGTGATTGAGACTGGGCATGGTAATGCATGCCTATAATCTCAGTGCAAGGAAGGCTGAAAACAGGAGAATCACTACGTGTCCAATCTGTGTAGGGAGACCCTGTAGACTGTTCAAAAAAAAAAAACTTTCTAGCTCTCCCTAATATTCGTAAAGTTCTAGTACACATACACTGAGAAAACAGAATTTTGAGATATGACTTAAAAATCAGAAGCAGACATTGCCCTTGTTTTTGGAAGATTGTATTTGAAGAGAGAATCAGTCACTGGAACTCATGGGACATCTACCATTGACAAGGACAGTACTTGGCAGTGGAGACTGTTGCCAGGGCAGATAAGGCTGCACTGTTGTGTAACAGCTTCCAAGAGAAGGAAGACAACGAGGAAGTAAGTGACCGTGATTTGAGAGAGCAGTCTACTTCGAACATGAAACCTTTGTTTACCTAAGAATTCAAAGTGTATTGTCAGAAATGTCACCAAAAATGATATAAAGGAAGAATAAGCTAGGAGGATATGGAGTAAAAATAGCAGCTTTCAAGCGTTTATGTAGAAGTGGATGCGGTGGTGCATGCCTATAATACCCATGCGTGGGGCTGGGGAGATAGCTTGGCAGTCTGTGTGCCTGCCTGGCAAGCTCAAGGACCTGAGCTTAATGCCCCGCAGGTGCTGTGCTACTCTGAAACCCCAGGAGCAGCATGCCAGCCACTGAAACCAGGCTTGTTGGCGAACGCCTGTGGTCACAGCACTTGGAAGGCTGAGAACAGGAGGATCACTAGGAGTCCCATCTGTGTAATGAGATTGTGTACTAAATACCCTTTTAAAAAGAAAGGAAAAAGAAATACCCAATGTTTGGGAGGAAGCCAGAAAAGGATCCCAATTTTGGAAGCAGATCAACAACTTAGCCAGATTCTGACTCAAGAGGAAATTTATGTTAAGGCCTTTACTAGACTAAAGGGTTGGATCCCCCACACCACCTGCTGCATGTACTAAGAGGGGCATTGAGTCTGGGCATGGTGGCACACACCTGTAATCCTAGTGCTGGGGAGGCTGAAAACAGGAGGATCACAACGAAGCTGAGCTCTGTAATGAAACCCTGTATTAATACATTAAAAACAAAATTAAGGACAGAGAATGTACCACAAAGCTCCCTGGGTTTAATCCAGAGACATCAGTCAATCAGCCAATCAATCAGTCCATAATTTAGAAAACGTATAAGACAAATTACATCCATGATAACACCAAGTAGAATAAAATGTTCTAGAATAGACTTGACAAAAATATATTGGACAAATGATGACAACATATATATGAATGTGTATGTATATATAAATATAAATGCATGAATACATACATATAAGCATGTATTCCTTTCTCAATTGCGAGAATCTGTGACTAAATAGAGCAACTTGTGTTTCTGGGTAGGAGGACACATTATGGTAAAGACTGCATTTCTTTTAGCAATTTTAAAATAAATTCCCCCTTACAAAGTAATCCTAACAAAATTCTTTAAGAAACTTGCAAAAAGGATATAAAAGTTGTCTAGAATAATAGATATCAGAGAACAGTAAGAAATGATTCCACGAAGACAAATATGGCTGGGGTACGTCTGGTGCAGTGGTAGATAACCTGCTTAGGGCACTGAAGGCCCCGAATTGGGTTTTTCCCAAAAAAAAGGTGGGGAAGAGGAGGATACATGAAAGAGCCCCTGGGCTGGAAGATTCGAAAAGATACGCTACAATGGAATTGAGATAGAAAGCTTAGAAACTAAGTAGCACAAGGATGGGGTCCGGAGGGATGGCTCCGTGGTGTGGAGCGCCTGCTTGGGGAAGCTTGGGCAGCTTCAGGGACTGCGGTTAGATCCCAGCACCACATGCTGCGCTGGCCCTGCCCTCGGGGCGGGCTGAGCTGGCCATGGAAATGAGTGAATGAATAGGCAAAGGTTCTGAAACAAGAAAAAAAAATAAAAATAAAAATAAATAAATAAAATTCTTTAAAAAAAACCAAAAAAACAAAACAAGTATGTGACTTGTGTGGCACACGTACTGTCTTTCTCCAGTCTACCACCATCACAGTCATTCATGGCTAAATGATGTTGTCACACTTCCCTGTGGGGCCAGGACATGGCCTCCTCCTGCTGTACCTCAGTACTGTGAGGCTATTGGGCATACATGGGTGAAAGCATCCTGGCATCCTGGTCAGGTATGTGACAAAAGAGGGTTTTAAATTAGTGAGGAAGGGAGCAATTATTTCAAGAATCATTCTGGAAAAGCTGGCTAACTCTTAGGAAAAAAAATAGAGTTAGTCCTTTACTTCACATTATATACTAAAATAAATTCCAGATGGATCAAAGTATTGAATGTAAAAAAAGAAAGCAAGAAAGAGCTTGGAGATAAGATAGATAATTTAACTAACATCAAAGTAAAGAATGTCTTTTTAGCTTAAAGGCAAAGGAAGAAATCAATAAAAGTAAGAAATGATAGAGAAATGGTTGCTAAAGTACTAGTTAAAACGTGTTGTGCTTCTACATTATTTTGTAAACTACTCAATGTATATATACATACAAGACATATATATATATATATATATATATATATATATATATATATGCCAAATAGATTAGATTGAAAAATACTGATATAACTAAAATATTTTCAGACTTTTACTAAGGGTTGGGAGATTATGGGTAATTTTTTTCTGCAATAAATATGATATTCTAAAAATGATAAGGAATCTGAAGGGAAACGAAGGAAGCTACTGTGTTTTCAATGTCTGGTTTTCTCTATTTTTACATACATTGCTTTTGAGTTTCCTTAAAAACTTGTATAAATATATAATGACATCCTGCTTTTAAGTGTCAGGAAGTTGAGGTGCAGTGAGATTAACAAATTCCCAGGAGGTATTCAGTTATGCGCACCAATGATTGTATAATCCATAGGTCACCACTAGGTAGTGTCAGTTGTGGAACTTTTTTTTTTTTTTTTTTTTCTGTATTTAGGACAGAGTCTACAGGGTCTCACTGTAGGGTCTCACTACACAGATCCGACTTGTAGTGATCCTCTTTTTGCCAACCTCCCAAAGTTCTGGGATTACAGGTGCATGCCGCCACACCCAGTCCCAGTCTGTCTTAGCATGCCCTCTGGGTGGGGCCAGCACAGCAGGCCAGGGATCAAATCCTGGGCCATAGCACTCTGCTCAGCAGGTGCTTTAGTCCGCTGAGCTATCAGGCTTGCCCTTCAGTTATGGAACTCGGTCCTATTTTATTTCAGAATTAGGAAAGAAAAAAAAAAAAAAAAAAAAAGGCCAACTCGGTCCTATTTTATTTCAGAATTAGAAAATAAATAAATAAATAAATAAATAAAAAAGGCCAGTCAGATAGCTCAGCAGACTAAAGCACTTGCTTAGGCAGATGCAGGGAGTGGGGTTTGATCCCCAGAGGGCCATGCTGACCCGGCCGCCAAGGTGCACTGAAACAAAATTGAGACTAGGCCACAGTGGTGCGTGCCTGTAATTCCAGAGGTTGGGAGTCTATAAACAGGAAGATCACTGTGAATCCCAGATGTGTAGTAACACCCTGTAGATCCCATGCTAAAAATATTTTAAAAAAAGAATTGGAGAAAAAGAAAAGAAATAGTACGCTGATCATTCAGCAGCAGAAAAGGGTTTATTTTATCCTACTTTCTGTGCCTGCCCACAATTCCCTCCGTGTGCCTACCCTTTAGTCCTTTAGAAGGGATATAATCTGTGTACTTTTCTAATGAATGCTATTAGCCTTGTGTTAACCAGACATCAGATTAAAAAGCCAGCTCTTGCTGTATTTACCATCTGTCAATGTGATTGTGTTGGAAGATGACCCTTCCATCCTTCTGTGGCTCATGGACTAGTAGACCTTGAACTAGAGTTCCTGTTTCGAGTGGTGTACTGGAAAGGGAACCCAGGGTCTTGGCCCTGAATAAAGGCTCAGCTCTTCTTGATGCTTTGTTTTGTGGCAGGGTCTTGCTGACTTTCTAAGCTGCTTAGATGGACTCAAACTTGCAGCCTGGCCTCCGCCTCCCAGGTGCTTAGGTTATGGGTATGCACTACCATGCTTGGCCTCAAATTCTTGTGGTTGCCAAGAGTGTTAATGTTGAAAAGGGAAAACTTTATTTATTTATTTTTATTACAGCGCCCTGAGTTCTGGAATGTTTCATTGTATGTGTCGTAAGCACCTGCAAAAAAAAATAAAAAATAAAAAAACAGGCAAAGTGATGGAACTTTCCATTATAGTACAGGATAAAAATAAGCATTTCTTAGGTACAGAAGTATTTTGAGACTGTCGGATATAGAAGACAGGTGCACTTACAATTAATGTCTACTTTTCTTGGTGTATGTGCTTCTTAAATCCCATCACTTTTCTTGGGATAATAGCACCATAAGAATGGAATAAATTTGTGTTAGTATGCTCATGAATGTAGCCAGTTTTCAGTATTGGGTGCGGGACTTGTTAGCCTGCTAAAATAAGTTCGCATGCATTTTCAAAAGACATAGCGCTGTTGGTATGGAATATTCTTCTTTGGCCTCAATTTTAGGCCTTTCCTTGCTTCTGTTCACAGGAGAGTGTTAGTTGAAAACATCTAACTAAATATAACACATTTCACTCTAAAATAAAGGCAATAGTTATATTTAGGACATTGTTCCTTTAGTGCTGTTTGCTGACAGTTTTCTTATAAGTTGGCTTTAAAAAAATCTCTAAACAGCTTGATACTGAGCACTTTGTTGCACAAACAAACCCAATGCACCGAAGCCTCTGGTCTTTTTATTTTTAAGGACACGAGGTGGTTTCAAACATCACAGGCATTATGGACTCTCTCTGTAAGCTGGAAAAAGAGAAAAGCCTAGCACACAGCCTGCTGAGCAGGCTACAGTGGAGGCACTATTTCCTTTCTCTGAGTTCTTTTTGCTTCTTCCGAGTCCTCAGTACCTTTTTCATTGCTTGTCAAAAAAAAAGTCACACTCCACATTTTCAAGTTACTTTATTAATTAATGTACCGTTTGTTCCTGCAAAGTTGTGGCATTTAATATTGAGATGGCGATGCCTATCTGTTTTCTATTTTTAGCAATCCTCTTGTTTTGGGCTTCTAGTATACCACCCTTCCTCATCGCTTCCTGGTGAAATCCACCCTCACTAAGTGGCTCAGCTTAGCTTGTCGACAAATCTTTTATAAATCCCTAAAATTGACTCAAGGCCTTCATTGCGTCTACCCCTGATACCATGACTCCTGTGCACACCCTTTTACCTGCATCCTTGCTGGCCCCACGAAGCCTGTGGTAGCCCTGTACAGTGTGCCCCTAATGGCTGCTTCTTGTTCCTGCAGTTTTAAAATATTTTATTCTGTTTTCTTTCTCTTGACCTTTTCTTCATTCCTCACCTTTGTTGGGTTCTGTTTTCTGTTGATTCTAGGTTTGCACCTACTCTCATAGTACTTGTGTTAAAAACCTCATCTTAAAATTTTGGTTGTGCAGTGACCTCTCCAGGATGAGTCGCTTGGTCTCATTTTCGTCACTTTGCCACTCTTTTTTTTTTTTTTTTTTCACACACAGAAACCTTGACAATAAATTATAACTAGAGACTCCAAGTCACCTTCTCCTTGAAGTTCTCCATCTTGCAGAGGAAGAGGATTACATGCAAGAAAATCACTTTCACTACTGCAGTGCATAAAGGGGTTCCCTACTCCTTTTTGTGAAGCCTTGTAGGCTAATAAATGTGACCTCTCATAATTAAGGCACAACTGCAGGGGAGAGTGGTCAGTCTGTTCCACTTCAGGCCATCTATTCCTACTCCGATAGAGGGCCCAGAGTGAAGAAGATTCTCTGCTATGTTTAGCTTTTTCGGCTCTCCTGGAATTTCTTTGCCATATCTTGGGATTCACTGCATGGCCAAGTGCTTCCTGTCCTTTGGCTGAGGCAGCCCCCCTGGGTCCTCTTCTCTGAGCACCCCACAGCCAGTGCAGCAGCTCAGCCATCTCTTTTGGGTGTTTGTAACCCACTCTTGTGCCTGGCTTTTACAGAGCGTTGTTCAACCTGACTTCGGTCTATTTTTGCTGATAGATAAGGAACGGTGAGCCTGAGCTTCTGAGGATGCAAAACCCCCCTACCAATGTCTCCTGCTCAAAAGAGTGCCTGTCCTTATCTTTGCTTTGAACAGCATACTTTTTAAATCCTCTCAGCCTTTTCCTCTGTTTCCCTCAGGTGGGAAGCCTCCTGTCGCGTCTTTTCTGTTCACAGTTCTTCTGGCTGTGTTTGTGTTTGGATCAGTACCCAGTGTGGAGCCTCATGTTCCAAAGGTGCTCAGCTAAATGTCGGGTTCATAACCCTGCCCGTCTTTCTTAATTCCTACATCTATTTTCTTACCCTATTATAGACTCCAAGTACAATTAAAGCATTCTTCAAATTGCCCATGTTTTATTTCTCAGTCAGAAGCTTGCAAAGAATATTTTAAAACAGTTGTCGTGTGGGCTTTTCCTGAAATGCCATGTCACTCCAAAAGTGATACTCTGCTATTTTGACTACTCATAGAAAATGAGGAAGGAGGTAGGCTGAACAGAGAGAAATTCCAACTGAAATAGTACTTTTGCCAAACCAGCGGTAGAGGAACATTGCTTATCTTTAGAATTTTAGAAATAACTAGGGCAGTGTGAACTTTCCTAATCTTTTCTTTTGGTGAACATAACAATGAATGAACAATTATAGTCATTTACATAGGGATAAACTATTAAATAAATCACATTTCGTGGTATTTTCGATACTGATTCCAGTAGTAAGATTTGGTGATGTGCTTTGTTGAAGACTGTGTGTATGTGAGTAACACAGTAAATTATATTGCACAGCTATTTTCAAATAAGACTAAAGAGCCAGCAAAATTGCACAGCGGTCTAAGTGCCTGGCTAGCAAGCACAAGGACCCAGGTTTAATTCCTGGTACCACATGCTGCAGCAGCCCTGAGCTGAGCCGGCCACCGAAACTGGGTGTGACGATACACACTGGAATCCTAGTACTGGGGAAGCTAAGACAGGAGGATCACTATGAGTTATAAGTCTCAGCTGTACCAAATAGTGAGACCCTGTGCCAAATAAATCAGTGACTTTTAAAAACATAAGAATAAAATATTTTGGTTATTAAAGTAGGTTCTGGAGGCAAAATGATCTACTTATTTAGATTTCAGCAACATAGAGAGCTCTTGTGCTTTGAAAAGTCCCTGACATTTTAGTTTTAAATTATAATAGTAATATTTTAAATTATACATAGGATGCATGCTCATTTATTTAGCCTCCCATCTATTTTATTTAATCATGTGGGCTTGTTTTAAGAAAACTATAAACATTCTGACTAAAATCATTGTACAGTATCTTAGTGTGTGGATAAGATAATTAAATGATACTATGTTGTCCGTGAGCATTATTTTGTCCCTGAATTATACCCAGAGCATTTTTTTTTTAGTATTTTCAGGAGCTCCTCTGGGAAATTCTCCCTTTGCTGTGATCCTGCATGACACAGGTGAAGTGCAGACAGTACCCCTCTGCACTTCAGCCTCTACACTAGAGGCTGTAGAGCCTTCTAGAACCATCGCTACTGTTCATGAAGCACAATATCATTTTGTTTCACCCAGGAGGATAGAAAAATTTTTATGAGGGCAAGCTTCAACAGCCTGTTTGAGATGCTGATCAGATCGTCTTTCATAATAACTAGACTTCTAGCTTGTGTAGCGATTCAGTTCCCACAGAAATTTAGTAGGTCCCGATACATTGCTCTTAGTCTGATACATGTTTGCATGGCCGGGAAATGCACCCCACACTTTTCTAAACATAGCTCTTAGCATAGTAGCCTTTTCCTCTCCCTCCATCTTTCATGGCCCTTTCATTTTCTTACAAGTGATGGCCCTTATACATGGTGGTTCAGTCTACAATATTATTTTTGTCACAGAGCTAAGTCTTTCTGTTTAATTGGGAATTTTTAATGGGCTTTTTCTTTTCAAAGCTTTTTGCAATTGTGTTTATATTTGCAGTTTGGGGATTAGGGAGGGTCTGAGTTTTTTGGCCCTACCTGCCCCAACTTTTTCAACTTCCTCTATTCTCTTGTATTATTGTCTACAATCCATCAGATGTCTACAATCTGACTTGTTAATGTCAGATTCTGGCCACTGAGCCAATATTAATATTTGAGTCTTTATTATAATGTCATTCTATTTCAAGCCATCAGTGTTATTTTTCTGGTTAAGCTAGGGTTGCTGTAGTAACTGGGCAAAAACAGTGGATTATTACAATAACACTTCATTTCTTATTTACATAAGAGTCCTGTGTTATAGAACTTTAGGTTAACACAACAGCTCTTCTCTCCTTTGTCCTTCAGGAACCTACCCTGTTGGGAGTTTTGGATTCTTCAACACATGGCTTCTAGCATTATCTACCATGTTAGCATCCCAGGCACTTGCAGAAGATAGTATCTGGAGAAGTGCTTGTCTCTTTCTATAGAATCTAGGTATGGGATGGCACGTGTTACTTCTGCTCACATTTCACTGAAGAGAATGCTGTCCTCTACCTAACTCAAAAGGAGGCAGGGATGTGTGCTCTGAAGGAGCAAAGTCTCTAGTGGCAAGCTAGTGGTGTGTGCCACAGGTAGGGAGGAATTTCCGTGCCAAGGACTTGCATATGAAAACAAGAACATGAGTGCAGTACTTAATGTCATTTGGACTCAATGATTATATCATAGGGACCAGAAGATGAAGAAGGAACTGTGAGGGTAATCATTAATATCATATGATATTATGAGAGAGTTTTGTTTTGGTGTAGCAAGGAAAAAAAAGGAGTTAATGTAAGCTAGCATCTGTGGCTGTGTACTCTGAAGAGTGTGTGATTTCCTGAGGATACAATTTTTTTCACTTATTTTGGCATTTTGTGAACATGACTAACATGTTATCCATACGCATCAATTAGTGAAGTTGTTTTGAAAAAATAAGATATTTTTAGATGTCAGTGGTGCTTGGCCCTAGAGAAATAAACACACACACACACACACACACACACACACACACACACACGTACACGTGTGCATGCTGCGTGTACACAGGAGAAAACAGCCAATGAAGAATGAGGCTAAAAATTTTGCTCAAAAGTTGAGTTATCTTTCTCTTGGCTTTTTTTTTTTGGAGAAGAAGTAACGCTTGTGCCATGAGTGGTCCCCAGCAGATAGTCTTCACATGGGTTTTGGCAGCTGGAATGAGCTGATAGAGCTGGAGGGTGGGAAGGTGCTCACTGCCACGTCTTACACTTCTTCAGAATTACAGAGGTACGGCCAGGATCCTTGGAGGGAAGCAAGTTGTCCCTCACAGCAGCTACGGGCTCCTAGCAATGCTCAGCATTCACTTTGATTCTGGAATGTTCAGTTTTGTTTTTGCTTCCTGCTGCCTTCTAGACCAGGTCACTTTGTAAATCATTCCTGAGTTTTGGTAAAAGTTTTGTAAAGGGTGACCATACCTTTTCATTTCAATATTTTTTCTTTTTTGCCATGCTTTCTCCTGCCCATGAAAGCTTAATTTTCTATACATTGTCTGTAGACCACATTTTATTATCTGTACTCAGGCAGGGCCTGGCTCAGCAGCCAGAAGTCTTCAGTTCTGGCCCTGGGTTTACTTCTAACTAGCTTCACAGCCACAGAGAGCCACTTAGGGGACTATATGTGTGTCTAGCTGATGTGTGAAAAAAAAATAATTGCTCCTTTATCAAAAACTAGAAAAAACTGTCCCCTAAACTCTGGGTTTAGGTCTCTCAAATTTTATAGTGATACATTGTGTTTTAAAGTTTCCAGGAAACCTTGCTATAAAGTGGACCTATTTACCTGGGCACAAATCTGCATCCACTTCACTGATTGACTGTGCAATTTTTTGTAGAACCCATGAACACTCCAGGCCCGTGGTGGCAAAATCTAAGCCACTCACGCTGCAGTGGGCTCTTTGGAAGCTCTAAAATGTTCACCCCAACTGCTATAGGTACACAGTGTTTGCTAGAACCACTCTTGGGAATAGTTCCTACATTCGGGGACTTAGAGACCATCCAAAATTTTCTGTGCTTCATTGCTATCACTTATCTGAGAGGCCAGTTATGGACTAAGATACTGGGATATAACTCCAGCATGCATCACTTTTACTACATGGGCAGCCTTGGGGAAGTTATAGTGTTTATGCTTTTCTTTCCCAAGTTTCTTTGTTCAAATGATGGCAATGTAAGTTTGACTTTGTGGGACTGTTTTCAAGATGGTGTGAATTCAGAGCACAACCTGGCTGGAGTAAGGCCTTGGTACTTTTTGTCTATTGTCCCCATCCTGAATCCTCTCCGTGCCTTTTATTTTCTCCTAAGTTTACCTTACTTACTTATTTCCCTGTCCAGTGACTTTGCCATCCTCACAAGGCAGTTAAAACTTCGGAATGAAGCGAGCCAGAGAAGTGCCAAGAGGACAGCCTCTGCAGCTGCATTTGCAATTCTAGGTGTGTATGTGCATCCTCGGATCACATTTTGCGAGTTGTGTCACCGGAGCAAGTTACTCCGTCTACCCTGACTGTAGATTTCCTTGGCAAATGAGGAGTAGTGTGATGGCCCACAGATTTGCTGTGCATATTCCCTCATACATACTCCCTGCTTCCTTCGCCCCAGTGCAGTCTCTAAGGTGATTCAAGTACCTGTTCTTGGCATGCAAAGGTATTTGGTACGTGGAAACTCTTGCTGTTATTAAAACTGTGAGACTGTCCAGGGAACTAGCTCAGTGACTTAAGCACCTGCCTGGCAAGCACAAGGTCCTGAGTTTAGTTTGCAGTACTAAACAAATAAACAAACAAACAAACAGATAACCTGTGATCCGATTACTTTAAACCCTAATCTACTACTATCTCTGAGACTTGCATTCTAAGTAATGTTTTTCCTCCCAAACAGTACGTTGTCCTCTGCGCACTGAGCATCCACATCCTTTTATTGTTGACGTTTTTAATATTTTACCTGTTATCAACAAGTCTTAGGTTATGATTTTTATTTCTCTAGAGGCCATTGTGCATCCCGTTTCATTTGAAAGGGGCCTCTAGAAATGGCTGTGGTTGAGCATGAAGCAGGCCAGAAGGCCAAGGGAAGCCCCTGAGTGCACCCTTCCTGCTGACCTGTTCTCTTTGCTGGACTTGACTTTCAGAGTTCACGGCTGACAAGAGGTCTCAAGAGGCTTGAGGGTGAAGAGGTACTGGCGGGAGTTTGGGATATGATTGGCAGAAAGTAATTGAGAATGTTAATAAAAATATCCAGGATTCCGTCAGCGTTTTAAAAAATTAACTGTGGAGGTTATTAGAAATGGAAACATTATTAGAAATGCAAATGGGGCTAACACAGATTTAATAGAGATATTAAAATCATAAAAATATGAAAAGCTATGTGCTCACAATTTTAACAACTGGGTTTTTTTCAGTGAAGGAAAACATCTCAAGAAGAAATAGAAAACCTAACAGTCACTAAGCACTAAAAAAATCAGCCCCAAAGCAGAGTGAATTAAACCAGTCAAATTCACAACACTAGCCTGGAAAGGAGACGAAACATGAATTGATCAAAATGAGCCTTGAAAAAAACGTTTTTAGATGAGGTAGTTTGACCTGATAAGATTAGGGAGAGTGAAAAAAAAAGAAAAAAAAAGATTAGGGAGAGTTGCAAAAGATGCTTTAGACTGCCATGGGGAAGAGGAAGGAACGAAAGAGCGTGGAAGCAACTAGGAGAAAGTACTGACCTATTATACATCAAGCATTCATTTTGTGCTAGTTTTAGTAGTTTCCTAGATATTTACGATTTTATATGTTTAACCTAAGTTTTTTGGAAACTGCCTGAGGTAAAGTGGGTGGAGGAGGCCCTTAGAAGCGAGGGCAGAGTGCACAGATGCCATCTGTAGAAAGCTCTTCTCTAGACTGCAGGAGTGAGCCAGGGTGGAAGCCTCAGAATGTTAGGCTGCCAGGTGAGGTTCGGCTTTCTCGTTCCTGCTGCCCGGACAGGGCTGCTAGAAAGCTTAGAAAGTTTGTTTGTTTTTACATGAAGCCATTTTGGTCTTTCTTTTTCCTGGTTATGGGAAACTGTTTCAGTGAAAATTTCCTACAGGCTGTTTTAAAGGAATGCGTGGAACAATGGGCCCTGTGACAAGCGAAATGCATGCGGGGAAGTACTCAGAGCTCAACGTGAGTTATTTTTGTTTCCATTCATAGACATGTCTTAGTGAAGTTGAAATTATCCCTTGGACAGTAGAAAACACTCTGTTAATTTAAAGCTAGACTTTTTTTTTTGTTCCATAAAACCAAATTTGGGACAGATTTCAAAAGCAAAATAAACAACAGTCTACCTCTCCAATAAAAATGAGTGTGTAAGGTTTCTGTGTACTTAGGTCTTTAAATACTCTTCACTTAGCATTTTTCCCGGTGACTTTAAATCTTTAGGAAGAGTCTGTCTGTTACAGCCATAGCTATCTTTTCGAAAGGGATATTCAGAGGTAGGGAACTTTTAAATCTTGCTACTAAAATTCTGTAGGTGTCTTGTTGATTTTAACAAATTGCAATGGAACCCGAGGGAGTCTTGTGTTTGTGAGATACCTTGGGCAGGAGCAAAGGCCACAAATCCTTGGAGATGCTGTTTAGCAGCCTTTCTGTATGATTCTGTATTACTTTTTAAAAATACCAAGGGAAAGTTACAGTATTGTAATTTATAGCAGTGCTCTGGATCTTAATTTTTAATCAGAATCCCCTGTGAAGTTTTAAAAAGTACAGGAAAGGCGCCTTATTTGGAGTATTCTCATTCAGTAGTTCAAGCGAAGTAGGCCTGGAGATACATATGCGCACGTTTGAGCATGCGCATATGTATGTGCGTTTGTGTGTGCCCGTGAACCTGTGTCCAGGCGTGCGTGGTTGCCATTGTGTGTGTGGAAATTTCTCTAAATGATTCTAAAGCAGATTCAGGAATATTACAATGTAGTGTTTCCTCTATATATAAATTCATCAATTAAGAGCTGCACCATGCAGATGTTCTGGTAGCCAAGCTGTAAAAAGAGGGCCACTGCTTATAAGAGAACTTCAGAGGAATTATTTGTTGTACACGAGTACATTATTTCTCACATCAAAGGAAACTTTATGACTCCATCAACATAATTACTTATGAAATAAATATTTCAGTTTAAGTTTTCATTTAATATAATTTAATAAAATACAATTTCTGGTTTACGTAACAAAAATTAGAACGTTGAACTGTATTCTGGTTAGTATGATGACTTACAGGAAATTGCAGTCAAAATCATAATAGTACTTTTATAATGTGAATTGACATGGGTAATTGCACAGTATTTGACATTCTGAACAAAGAGTGTTACTCGAATGTTGCTGGATATGGAGACAAATGTGATAAACTGGCCAGAGCACAGGAGTTGAAGTAGGATTAGGCTCTGAATCATGGATGTAACCTTAGCTGCTTGACGTGGCAAGTAATCTAGACTTAGCACAAGGCTTATCAATTCTACAAGGTTATTTTAAGTATTAGAGGAGATAATGTGGAAATGCTGCATAAATATAAAGCAGTATCATGACTTGTTTGGCTTGGACTTTGCACTTCCTGGTGGAAATTATGTGTGCATGGGTGTGTCAGGGGATTTTTTGTATGCTGATTGTGGGACCATGGGATAATGAATTATGTCAGCTACTCTCATATTTGTATTTATTTACTTATTTTGCATGCTAAGGCATCCAAAGAAAGTAATTGTCTATGTACTCTTTTGGGAAGAAGAGCATTTTATTTTGCAAAAGAGTATGAAGGTTTTAGTTTTGCCTGAAGAATTCTAGAGCTATAGAATTTCATGTTGATTCCATTAACCTTTAACATATTTTTTCTATGTGAAAAGGGTGAAAGGTACCTTATTTTGAAAATCAGCTTATTGGTATAGAAGTTAATTGTACCTTAAATCATATTTTATCATATGATAGAGCATTTTTAAATGTCACTTTTTATTCCATTAAGCAGGTAGTGAAAAAAAAATCTTTTCATGCAAATGAATAGTTCAGTAGAGTGTCCTGGGGACTCGCTGCTCCTCTCTTGTGCTCCTCTCCCTTTCTCTATCCTCCCTTTCTTCCTTCTTCCCTCCTTCCCTCCCTCCATTCCCTTCCTCTCTCCCTCCCTTTCCTTGCTCTCTTCTTTCCTGACCTCCTAACTTCCAGACTGACTAGGGCTGAGGGACTGTGTGCATCTGGCACTATACTAGGCATTGGCATTGGGAGTAGGCTTAATAAGAACAGAACTTACATTCTAGGCAGGGAGGCCACTAGAAATAATGACTTTGAAGATTTTAACAGGGTATTGTTGTAGAGGAAACGAGGGTGTGTGACACAGGTTGTACAACTAGGTTATGAATATCCTCAACAGCTTGAGCAGTTGATAGCCCTTCTCTGGTTCTCCTTTGGAGTATTCTTTATCTTCTGAGTTACTTGCTTGCACTCCATTCTGTCCCTGTAAATTGTTTTAAATGATAGAGCTTAGAATGGTAATTTTTATCCATAAACAGCAACCTCCAGAAATGATATCCTTTTGTCGTGAGACCAAGCTTAAAAACCTCAGGAGTCTGATTAGTTGTGATAATTATGTTCAATCATTATAGACTGATAAATATTTGGAATTTAATTCGGGAACAGTTCTTCAGTCATCACATTTACATGCGTTCTTCTGCTTTATTTTTGACTTCTTTGATGGGTGAATTTACTTAGGCCAAAGGTTGTCGTCATCATTGCTGTCATCTTCGTTGTCGTCATCGTGGTTGTCATCATCATCGTCATCATCACCATCATCGTAAAACAAATTTCTTTGCTCAGTTGTTATTTTTAACTTAAGATTTAATACCTTTTCTCCTGCTTGACAGGATTTAGCCTTCTAAATGAGAAAACTTAATCTGATCATGTTGGAAATTTTCATTTTTGTTCCCTTTCCTTAATCAGAAAAAAGAAGGTATAGAGAATAAAAGCAAGCTGCTGGGGGAGGCAACAGGTAGGAATGAAAACAGAAGGTTTCCGTGACAGCAGATGCAGGAGGAGGAGGCAGTCCTTGTAGCTTAGTGTTCCAGTAGGTCTTGTTTTTCAAGGAAAGTGATATTGTTGCATTGTTACTAATGAATAAGATTTTCCTTGGTTAAGATACTAGGTATGTTTTCAACTTAATTGCTGAAAAGCAAGCAGATGGTTGCTGCATAAAGGAAAAATATAAAATCTGAAATCACACAACTTAATAAAGTCACTATTTAATAAAGCTCTTGGTCAGGTGTGATGAGTTTAGGAATTATTCCCTAATTTCACGGTGCAATCTTTTCATTTTTGGCTGTTTTGAGACAGGGTCTTTCTGTGTAGCTCAGGCTGGCATTGAACTCCCTATGTGGTCCTGGCTGGCCTCAGATGTGTGGTATTCATCTTGTGTCAGCTTTCTGAGTGCTGGGATTATACCTGTGCACTACTACACCTGGCTGATTGGCATAATTAATTGTTACTGCCTCTTCTTGAGAAAATGTCTAGGTCCTTCCTCTGCCTGTATTTGTTTGAAGAGGCTGAATTCTTTTAGTGTTACCCAGTAAGATATCATTCAGAAATCAAATCTTTTTACAACTCATGTAATGCATAAAAATTAAAATATAAGGGGTCTTTAAACATTTGAGTGTATGGAAACATGTTCTGTATGGCATCTTTCAATCATCACCTAAACCATACCATCTTGTAGGTAAAGCATCTAAACACTGATGAAGTTGTGAATTTTTCCAGGTTTAAAACACACAATCTTACATTCTAAGTTTATTTCAAAGTATATTTGTATTCTAGGGTAGCATAGCTTATTTCTAAATCTTAATTCTAGGAGCCATTCCTTGTGACTTCAGCTTATGTTTTCTCCAGAACTGCCTCAAAGTATTATTCTTTCAACGTCCTGTATTTTAAAATAAGCAAAACCAATTAAAACCCCTGCCACGCCCCCATAGCAAGTCACAGATTAGCATTGTTTTATAATGTACTCTGTCCTTTCTCAGTTCAGCAATTCTATTATATTTTAGCTGATGTCTTCCCATTTTCCATGAAGGAAAGAAAGTAAAGACTAGTGGAAAAAACTTTTGTTCTTGGAAAAAAAATCTGCTTTAAGCTTCAGAAAGTACAGTACTGCCTTAGAGCTGAGTTTATTTGCCTTTGCTTTTTTCTTATTGGTGTTTGATGCCTTCACCAGATTCTTTGCCTAGAAGCATTGGTGCACTTCACTGATCCTTAGAGTAGACAAGTGGAAAGATATAGGGCTTGTACAGAGACATCTTTAATGAAGTTCGTGTCTGAGCTGAGTGAGCCCACTGGATTCTTTAAAATATATTTCAGTCATAATTGTATTCTTTAAATGGCACTAAACTGTGTTTAGCCAATTCTGATACATTTTTTTTTTAATGTGCTGCTAGGCTAAGATGCTATGTGCCATATTTCTGCCCCGAGCAGATTTTTATGACAGAGTAATAAACCCTGGAAACAGGTTTATAATGGAAAATGCAACTTGACCTTAAGTAGAGGAGTCTAAGTGCACCTTACAAAAAGGTTCATTTTTGAAACATTGAAAATCCCCCCTTCTCCCAGGAGTGGTGTCATAGGAGAAAGGTGTATAATAATAGTTGTATTTACCATAAATACCTAACGTATTTTATGATGATTTGATTGTATTAAAAAATTTCACCTTATAGATTTTAATAAAGCTGCCTATGGGCAAAGTTATTGCAGTTGGATTTCTTTTCCTTTGCCCACTGGTCTCAGTGGAAAGAAGCAAGCGACCCTTATAAAAGGCCTTAGTTTTTAGTACCTGGTTAATAAAAAATAATTTCCTCTCCTTTGGACTTGTTCATGAAGCTGAAAAATGACTCCACAGGTCAGTGGTGTGTGGCAGAGCTAATTTCTGTAAGTTTTTTATCAGGTGGTACTGAGTAAAGCAACATGGGGAAACTGAAAAGCCCACCCTTCTATGCCACGTTTACTAGGTTGAGAGTTATCCCTGGTGTCACAAAAGGGAAGGAAAGGAACACATTTTTCCTCTGTAGATTTCTAGTACAGCAAAAACTTCTGAGCTATAAAAGGCATGGAAGGGAAGATTAAAATGTGTATTGAGATTTTTGGCTAAAGTTAGATTTTAAAAGTTGACGTGAAGGATATTCATTGTTTAAAGTACAGTGAAAACGCTCCCTTGTTTTGGCTGAGCAGGGAGCCACTCAGCGTGGGTAGGATTTCTTAGCGTAGGTGTGTGTGTGGTCACACGTGCCATCACATAAAGGCACGTGACGCGCACGTGATAGCAACAGGGAAGGTGACTGCCATTCAGGTAAGTGTGCTCTTTCTAGGCAAGGCTCTTTATCGCCCAGACACTTTTACCAGAGCGCTTTAAGGTGGATGTTCTAATCAAGAACAGCTGGAAGTCTTCCCAGGAGGTTCAGCAGGGTTCTCTGTGCTCTGCTGAACATGGTAGGATCCTCTCCTCCGCTCTCTCCGGGATTCTCAGAGCTGGGAACAGGGCTGGTAAAGCCCAAATGACCTGTGTGCCTCTGCTCCTAGGAACCTCGAAGCCACATTTCATTCACTCTTCAGGCTTGGAGTTGCAGGATGTGTAATGGCTTTGTATGCATAGCAGATGTGGGGTCCCCTTCTGACCCTTCTTGTTTAAAGGTGTTCAGAGCATATTTAGAACCACATGGAAGAGTCAGAAACCCCAGGAATTTGGAAAATCTATAGGTCAGTCTTCTCATTTTTTTCAAACTTTATTTATTCGTTTATTTATTTATTTATGCTGAGGGTGGGGCTGGTGCAGCATGTGGTGCCAGGGATCAAACCGAGGTTCCTGCGGTTGCCTACCTAAGCTTGCATAAGTAGGTGCTTTAGATCACTGAGCTATTTCACCAGCCCCTCATTGTTTTATGTTAAAAAGTAGTTTAGAGAATCAGAACAGGCGACATTAGGTAGAAGAATATATCACTAGAGCCATGTCTTAGATGAAGGGGAAAAAGGAGAAAAATAATTTGTAAGTCCTTTATAAGAACTGGCCAGTGGCTTGTTTTCCTGTTTTCTGATTCAACATGATGGATAAAGACATGTGATGTGTCAATATGAGAGAGTTTTGAATTTTCTGTTTAGAAAATTGCAAAATCTGTCTAGAAACATATGAAATATATCAATATGTGAAACTTTTCAGCAGTGTATGATTGGTTAGGGTACTGATGGACAAAGAGGCCATCTTCTGCTATCCTTTGTCCATGAAAGGTGGGTGGGGACTCAGATAAGCACAGGTTGGGGCTTGAGTGCCTTCCCTCCCCTCAGGTGACTGAATTTCCTTGCCAGATTAGAGAGGTTATTCAGTTTGAAGGTGTCAAAGAGATGTTAATGAGAACTTGAAAAGAGTAGGTAAGAAGAAAGTGGACAGTTTTGGCACTGAAGAGGGTGCTGAGAGTTATATAGGAAAACTGAAAGCCCAGCTTTGTGTTCTACTTGGAATTATGTCAATGGGGGATGGGATGAATTAACCCTGTACTGGATGAGTGAGGCAGAGGAACAAGAAACATGATGAAACCAGCTAATCCTCCATCTTGGAAAAGAGAGCATAGCTTCCGTGGCAGTTTCCCTTTGTGGTAGATTAACTACTGGTCAACACCCAGGCGATCGGAGTCAGTGTGGTTCTGGGTCTGGAAGGCGTCCACCTGAGGATTGTTGGAGGGAGGATGGTGTGCCGTCGACTCTCCTTGAGAAGCTCACCGAGTTGGTGTTCCTTATAGGAACTCAGCTGTTCTCATCAGCAGAGGCGCTTCAGTCCTCACCATCTGTGAGGATGGACGTGGTTCTTTTCAGGGGAGCTGTGGACCGTACTGTGCATGCTGCTTCCTGTCTGCAGTGCAGATCTGTCAGCCTGCTGGCACAGATCCTTCTTCCCACTGCTGCAGACTTTCTAGCTTCCACCCTGACTTTTGGGCCTTCTGTGATGGAGACTTGGACGAGACATTGTCATGAGCTCCGGGTCTCCAGCTGACTCATGGAGGACCTTGCCATGGGCGCTGGATCTTCCAGCTGGACTTGTACGAGACATTGCCATGGGATCCAGGCCCTCAGCTGGATTCTTTGGGTCTCTGGCACATGGACAGATCTCCTACACTGTTGAGCATCTGCCTCTTTAGGTGAACATTGTAAAACAAACCTGGGAATTATCTGTCCTGTATCAAATCTGTTCCTTTGCTAACCCTGGCGTACAACACCCCTCAAGTAGTGGAGATGTTTTCATGCAAATCATGTCTGCAGCTGACAAAACTAATTTTCTCCTAGGTATTCCTGTCATAATTGGATTTAAGTGATCAGCTAAGATGGTGGGACATGTGCATTTATACTGAGTTATGAGAAGTTCAGTAACAAAATATAAGAAGCTGAAAACCTGAAATCCAAAATTTTGAATGCCAAGAGAATGGTGAGCGTGGAACATTTCAAGCTGTCCTCAAGTGACATTTTGTAGTCAAAATGAAGGTATACTAAAAATAATTAATAAGGGAATATCTAGGTTGTATGTATCAGGTGTTTATAAATAATAAGTGAATTTCATTTTTTGAGAAGGATCCTATCCACAAGACAGCTTATTAGCTATGTGCTAATATTTTAAAATCTGAAAACACATCTCAATCATTTTTATAAAGGACACCAAACCTGTAGTGCAATTGGTGAAAGCTGAACTCAGACGCCTTAATTGTGTTTTTAAAATAATGAGAAACTTTTAAATTTAAACAGTGATTTTAGGGTGTTTATGACTCCTATTGAGTCTTACAGTTCTTCCTATTTTTTGTCCTGTTTTTATTACTCATAGTCCTTTCGGTTGTGGCATGTCAAAGCTATTTATTTGAAAACTACCAGGAGTTTTTATGAAGTGTTACATATTTAAAGTGTGATGCATTTTTGAAATCACAGACTTTATAGGAAACAGAATGACTTCATGACCTCCTCCCCGTGCTCCACAAGAGGAACTCATACTGAAGGAGAGAACAGCTTCTTCCCAGTATCTGCCCTCCTGTCCTACCTAGTCTGGGTGCACCTGCTGGACTCCATTGTTCACCTTTGCTTCCCTGCTGTGCAGATTCTGTAGCGCTCTGGAGCTACAGGTAGGGAGAAGAGGAAGTAGCAGCGCGATGGGTTTTGGAGCTCTGTTCTTCGACAAAGCACCCAGCTCTCCCAGACCTTCTCTAACCATGAGCTTTGTGTCTTTGCGCGATCATGGCTGGCATCTGCCAGGAAGCACTTAGGTGGCCAGCTAGCTCGCTTGCTCCCTGTCTTTCCTTTCCTTCCTTTCCCCCTTTCTCTCCATCCCTTTCAACTCTCTTCTCTGCCTCCCTTCTCCTCCTTCCCTTCCTCCTTTCTCTCCCTTCCTCACCTTTGCCTTTGCCTTCTTCCCTTCTTTCCCTTCCTACCTCTCTCTGTCTTTCGATGTACACTCCTAGTCCCCCGCCATACTTAAACTGATAGGGCTGAGTGAAAGTGGGGGAGAGAGTGTCAGAGGCAACATGTAGGGAATCGTCCTGATATGCTAGCTGCATTGGACAGACAACAAACAAGGATCTTTCTTCTTTTGAAACCATGCTCAGAATCTGGCAGTGGTTTTGCCTTGTTTGCAACTTACATGCACAAAATTTAAATGCGTGCACTGTCAGAGAGCCCTAGGCGCTAGCCCCAGCTCACTTTTTATTTTTATTCCATGCTTTCCTAGGACATACCGTTTTCTTCTCCAGGGCTACCACTTGTAGTTCAAACCTGTTGTTTGTTACTTCGAGGATCTATTTATCCAAAGCATTTTCTCTGGCCCTCTTTCTATTTTCTTCCACTAAAATTTTGCCTATTCAGATAGATCTTTTTGATATTTTCAATCTTTTGTCTCCTCTTTATCTTCTACTGGCCTTTTTTGTACATTCCCTTGTGACACTTCTCGTTGTTACTTCCGGATGCATTGCTGTTTATGTAATTGTCTTCTTCCTCTTTTACTAGTCTACGTGGTAAGAAACTTCTTGCGGGAAATAAAACAACATGTAAGCACTGATGTAACATTGCATCCCATGGTTGACTTGGGAGAATAGACATCAAGAAATGTAGAGTTGCTTCTCTCTTCTTTAACCCTAAGGATTTTTTAAAATTTATCTTAGTGCAGGGTCTGCAGAGTTTATAGGGTCTCACTACACAGATTGGACTCAGTGATTCTCCTGTTTTCAGCCTCCCAAGTGCTGGGATTGCAGGTGTGTGCCACTATGCCCAGTCTCCATCACTTTTTCAGTATGCCCCAGGGGCAGGGCTGGCAGGGCATGCTGGGAACCTCAGCTTAAGCAGGCACTTTAGTCCACTGAGCTATCTGGTTGGCCCTTCCAAGAACCTTTCACTGTCACCAAAAGTATAACAGGTTGGCAGTTTATTTCAAAAGAATGTGAAGGGTATAATCATGTATGGATTTCAGAATGTTTTGGAAAATAGCAAATCATGGAGCCTGGGATAAAGAGTTCAGAGAAGGTATCTTACAAGAAGATACTCCCAGAGGAAGTCTTCGAAGGTCAGTGGGAACAACAGCCTGAAGTGGGGGGGAAGTTTGGACTGAGGACAGCATAAGGGCAGAGGCAAAAAGGCATGAAACAGGATGTTGAAGAGAGGAGTCACGGCTTCAGTGCAGCATTAATTGTGAGCTTGGGTGAGTGGTGGAACAGGGCCAGCCAATTTATAGGTTTGCAGAGGCTTGGTGGCCGGGTCAAGGAGTCAGGGAGTGGGTTTTATTGTGATGTGCTGGCGGGCCGTTCAGAGGTTTTCAGACCAGTAAGAGGCATGGCAGGATTGTTAGTGTGGAGCACTTGTGCTAGAGGCCACATGAATGCCGAATCTGAAGAGGGTGGGGATAGTTTGCTTTTGGCTTTGCTGAGGCTTGGAGTGAATTTTTTATGACTCAGTTGAGTGAAAGGTTGCTTGCATGCCATTCCCTAGTGTCAAGGATCCTCTTTCCAGAGCCAACTCAAGAAAAAGCCATATCCATTATAGTATTGTTCAGAGAGAAAATTTGGGGTGACAGAGCCTGCTTGAGCAAATCCACGGGAAATCTGTTGTTCTGAACAGTGTGATTACATAAAGTGCCGGCTCGTAGCTTACGCAAACGCAATCAGAGAATTGCACAGCTATGAGTCAGAGTTGGGCTGGTCCTTAAAGTCCTTTGATTGATAGTAAATGAGTGGCTTAGGGAAATATGTTTATATTTCATTCCTTATTGTACATCTGATTGCATGGTTTGAGGGTTGGATAGAAAATATCTTTATTTACAAATTTGGAGCAGGAAATTATATTAACTACATATGCATAGAGCCCGTAAGTTTCCCAGCTTGGTATATTCATTTGTAGAGGAAGGAACAGGTTTAGCTTTTTTTTTTTTTTAACTTTATTTATTTATATTATGGACAGCTCAACCTACCCTGGGGGTGGGACTGGTGTAGCATGTGGTGCCAGGGATTGAACCACTGTCCCTGCGGTTGCCTAAGTTTGCCTAAGGAGGCTCTTTAGACTGCTGATCTATCTTGCTGGCCTAACTTTCTTTAACCTTTTCTTCTCACTTTCTCCATACTTCTTTTGATTAAAACTTACACACTCTGCTGGGCGTGGTGGCGTACGCCTATAATCCCAGCACTCGGGAGGCTGAGGCAGGAGGATCAGTGCGAGTTCGAGACCAGCCTGGGCTACAATAGTGAGCTCAAGGCCAGCCTCAACTGCATAGCAAGACCATGTCTCAAAAAGACAAAAAAAAAAAAAAAACCCCAAAAAACAAAAAAACTTACACACCCTATTTGATGCATTAATTTCCTATGACATTATTCTAGATTAAATGTGCATACGATTAGGTGTACAGGATGTACTATATATAGCCTTTAAGCAGAGTAATTGCTGCACATGCATCTGCTGTGGCCAAATGCAAAATGAGTGAAAGCATTAATGAGCATATATAACTCAGTGAGTAAACTAATAAATAAATGAACCTCACATGCATTCGCCCTTACTCATAAACACTTACTGAGAAGCTACTAAGTCATAGATTTTGAGCTGATGTACCTGGTAAGCAGGAAAGAAATTGTTCTTAGCTCTAGAGTGCTTATTTTTAAGAGCAAGTTTATATCATATTAATCTTAATATTACATTTAGACAAGATTATATTAATCAAATCATTGTGAAATGTGTACAAAAATGTGCAATGTAGAAATGCCTTCGTTGTTATGGGGAAGAGCAGAGCTGGCTGTGAGGATGCTTAACAGAAACTTGGCCTGTGCTGCGGACGATGGATGAGCCTCCGTGAAGAAGTAGCCTTTATGCTGGGCTCTGAAGGGCACTTAGCATTCTGAAAAGAAGAGCAGAGAGGGCCTTCATGCAGAGGAAAAGCCCTTGAAAGCCCCAAGGAGGCTAAAAACATGATATGCTCGGAGGACTGACAGAAGCAGAGAAGTAAAGCTAGGGAGAACTCACCGTCAGTAAGTCAAGGAAATACATCTGTTTCAATTTTTGTTTGACCCCATGTACTCATGACAGTATAAATATGATGTCGTGTGACACAGTGACATCACCATAACAGTTACCATAGAGATTGTTTATCAAGTTACCTGTTGATTACCAGATTGAAGGCCTGCAAGAACATAAGGAGGAATCCTGTCTTCAGGATTACTTACTCAGGAGGTACAGGTTAATTTTTTTTAAAAAAAGGTGGCAGTATAAATCATAAATAAATTGATGATTGGAAGAGCAAGATCAAACCAGAAGAAAGAGCATGAGAATAGGTTGTGTATCAGAGAATTTCGTTGGGGTTATGCTATCCATTTAAGTCCTACAAGGGCAAGCACTATGTCTAACTCACTGCTGTATCCCAGTGACTAGTCAACTATCTTCTATAACTCCTGGCATTGCTCATTCTACTAACTTTGGGTTCTGAAGCTAGAGTTTCTCATGTAAGCTATTTACGTTTGGGGTTGAGTTCCATGGACACCTTCTCCAGCACCTCCTTGAAACAGCTGCTTCAGGCTAGCTTCACCTACTAGTTCTCATTCATTCATTCATTCATTCATTCATTCATTCATTTTAGGGAAAGGTCTAGAGGGTGTTCAGCTTCTCACTACTGGATTGGATTCATAGTCAGCCACCTGTTGATAGCTTCTCAAGAGCTCAGATAATAGATGTGCACCACCACACCCAGTCCTAATTGCTGTCTCAGTGCACCCCGGAGGTGGGGCTGACTCAGCAGGCCCAAGGATTAAACCCCCAGCCCCTGCACCTGCTTTGTAGGTGCTTTAAGCAGCTGGGCTATTTGACTGTCCTCTTCACATACTAGTTCTTACCCAAACATATATCAACAAGCTCCAGTTTCCAGGTGTTCATGTGCCATGTTTAATTATCATAGTTGGTTCCCATTTATATTGGTTTTCAGTTTCTGTCCACAAATCTTCCTTCACTATAACCATCCCTGTAGTTTACTTACTTTTTATTTCCCAGGTGGAAATGCAGCAGCTGAGAAACCCTGACAAAGCCTTGGATCCAGGAAAAGAACCTTTTTGTTTCCTTTCTCTCCACATTGAATAGTTGTAGCTCATCATATTGGCAATATAATACCCAACCAATGTGGGCATCTCTCTAGAAAGCTAATAGAGATCAAGGCATGAGAAAGAAAAAATAACTTCTGAAAGTATAACACATTTTTTTTAAGTGAGAAAAAAGCTAAAGAACAAAATTAGGCAAAATTGGTCATGGTAGAATCCATATATGTTTGGGTTTTGAGCATTTAATTTCATTTTCGACTTTAGTTCTTGGACTAAACTGAGCTTAACTTGTTAACTTGTAGAAAAATAAAGTTAAAAATTAACAAAACAAAATGGGCTATGAGCTGGGTGTTCTAGGGATGGTTTGTAACCATAGTTTCCAGGTGGGTTAACTCTGGCTCTTTGACAGTGCCTTTCTTTGCCTGGACCAGAAATCTGAGTACCTTGCCTCCCCTTGCCTCTGGGTTTCCTGGGTCTGTGCTAAAGATGTTGTTATACAAGTAACTACTCTCGGGGCATCTCTTGCAAACATGTATTTTAAATATAAAAGCACTATAATTATGCCACTTAAACTTTTTAGAATATAGAACACATTGTTTAGAAACACTGATAGTCCAGCAACCATACATGAACGGTAATTTTATTTTGACCTATAAAGCATTTGTTATGCAAGTAGATGACTTTTTGTAAGTTATGACTAGCAAACTCGAATTGCTGTCTTGCTTTCTCATCTGAGTATTTTTATAGGACGAGGACTCTTTTAGCAAAACACATCTGCATTTACATTTCTAGGTACCTAATTTTTATGTAATAAAAGCCATATTGTATTTAACGTTTTTCTAGTGATGAAAGTTTTATATTCTTTTTCATTTCTCCTGGCCACTAAAAATAACAGTAGCAATAAATATAGCAGTAAGTTCATATATAAAAATATGTATTTGTTAAAATTATTCATCTGAGATAAATGCCACAAATAATCAGATAAATCTTCTTAGAACAGATAAAAACAACCTGTTTCCATGCACTATATATAATCATACAACTATAGAGTCTGCCAAAATAATGTGTAAACATTTCAGGAAAAAGAAAAACTTGTATAAATAAATTTACTGAGACATTATGAGATTAATGCAAGTTATCTTTGGCTTCTTCAATTAAAAGAAGTATTCAAAGTGGTGGTTGTTATTTTCCATATCTTTTTTTTTTTTTTGCGGGACCTGAAATTGAACTCAGGTCTTTATGGTTGCCAGTCAAGTGCTTATTCTACTGAGCTATTTCCACAGCCCCTTATCTTCCATAATTTATTATGGTGAACTGCTTGAACTGCTGCTTGGGTAACTTTGGTGACTGAGACTGTAGCACATAGATTTTGAGTTTCTTCTTGAAAGTTTGGCGGTACAGGGAATTTCCTGTGCTATATTATGATGTGCACTCGCGTCACCTATATGACAATGATAATATCTGTTGAAAATAAAGGTACTATTTTTCTTTTCTTGATATATATTTAGCATGCTCTTTGTATAACTGATACATGTCTGAATAGTTAAAGGCACATCAGTAAATACAGGACCAACTTGGATAGACTTTCACAGTGAAATCTCTTGATCTCACTATGTATAGTTCCTTTTAAACTTTCCAAGTGCAAGAGTTGGATCTTTTTTCCTTTTAGTCTGTATTCCACTTCCTTCTCAGTGTGTTAAAAGTAATCAATTTTTCTAATCTCCAGGTTTTATAGGGCTATTTCTTTTTTTTCTAGACAATTTTCTGTATTGTATTTGACAGACATTTTTGGAACCAAGAACCATTTCTCTCCTGGCAAAGGAAAGTAGTTTTTAAAAACACTCTACAGTGGGTATCAGTTGTTCGACAGGGATTAATAATGTTCCATGCTGAAGTTTTATCTTCCTCTCAGTTCTCTTCTGAGGTCTCAAACTACCGTAACAAAGCTCAAAGGAGGTGATATATACTTCAGAAAAGAATCGAAAGTTGTCTGAAGGGCTAAGAGGATCAGGAGACTCAAAAGTGTTGCCCAAACTTGTGTGATAAGCCAGTTCGTCAAGCAAAGTCTCTGACACCAAATGGTCCCACTTCTGCAGTCTTTATCACAGGATCTCTAGGTATTAAAAAAATTACACGTGCATTGGATTCATGAATCCTTGCAAAGCTTTTATGAATTAAACGTCAGTCCTGGGATTTATCAGCTTCATAGTGTGGTAGTAAACCTGCAAAACTGTTTTTCACATGTCAATAAGGACAATTCTCTGGAGACCATTAGAAGAAAGATGCTACTATCCCCAGCTGTTATAGGGAACCTGGCTGTGTTTCCCCCCGTCTATTACATAAACTCTGTGGAGAATATCTGTAGGTATAGGTGATGTCCTTTAAGATTGAATCCTATATTGTTGTTCAAATAGAGGTAAAGAAGTCCTAACAGGTACTGTAAGATATAACAAACTAGATTTGAGTTCTGTTCATACTCAGTTGTGTTCTGATGATAAATTACTTCACTGCATGCTTCCATAGAAGCATAGAATTACTGAGAAAATTAAATAAGTTGACACGTAGATGCTTAGAATGTACGTGGTGCAAGTCAGCACTCAGTGTATACTAGTTGTCATTATTTTGTAAATTTGATGCTAACAGAATAAATCCTGTTAAATCCAGTACCTTAAGGAACCAAACCAATGGTTTTTCCTTATTATATTATCAGCCACGTGTGGGCAAGACTGGTTTTAAAAAATTATTTTATCTGTAGTTATTGAAGGAACTCAATAAAACATGAATGAGTGACTTCCTAACTTGTTTCTGTCTTTTGGCCTTTGAGTTTACACACATTCTTTCAGCAAGAGCAAAACCAAATCAGACAGGCATAATACACTATGATTTCCCTTAGCTTTCTGGCACGCTCCTTTTAACTTCCTGGTTGGAAGAAGTTATACTCACTCACATCAACAAAGGGCTCTGCAAAGAGCACAACTCTGCCTGGTCCTGGAAGTTCAGAAAAATAACCGATTTCTTATTATGATAGTAGTTCCCCATATACTCACTAGGCTGGAACCAAGACCAAGGGTCCTGACACCAGTGGCCCATTTATGAGACTGAGCCTGAAGTCACCCCGTTGGAATGTCATTAGCGTCACTACCATTGTTACAGAGAAGAATTAAGAGGCTCTTTCATTTTTGCAATGACTTCACTATTTTGTGGGTCTTACCTTTAGGTTCACAGTATGAGTATTTATAGAAGACTAAACAGTACTAATAAATATATAATACATATATCATAAAATAATTTCTAGCATAGCCTCCTGCTAGAAGGAATGAAATGGCTCAGATTTACTCCATAATGCTAAAAAAGGCACAGACTAAGTTTGAAACAAGAGCAACCTACTTCAAATAAAATCTTCAGGTAGCAGCTTTTTGGAAATAATCAAATCCATTTTTAAACTTCCACATTTTCCCTGACTTCCTACCCTCCATAAGGATGTAATTTTCAATATGAATTTGTGATTTTACTTCTAAGTGACTTTAGCAAAGAGTCAGTCTTAGAATATAGTTGTCTTGCACACATACACACAAAATTCAAAGCAATATATCCTAGGTTCTGCTGACTATGCCTTGGAAGCAAAGGAATTATGGTACGGGGCTGGAACTTTACCTACTTGTTAATTGGCAGGTTAAACTTTTATGAGTTTCTGGTACCCTGGCGATACATGACTATTAAAATTTGCAGGTGGTTCAAGGGGAAAGAGATGTAAGTTCCCGTGCTAGTAATATATCATAAAAGTGTGTATTTCATGTGACCATTGTGAAAATGGAGACCTTAATACACTTTCGCAATATAAGCTGATTAGGGAATCTTTATGGATCTCATTAACTGTGGGTCTTTTTAATATATATATATATATATATGGTCAAAAGTGTAAGGCTTATAGACAAAAGCATAAGGGAAAATAATTAGCCCAAAGGCACCTCTTAGAGACTGCTTAGTGACACCATCTGCATGCACCTCCCAATTGTCACAGCTGCCCTTGGACCCCTTGCTGCTTCTGCCATCTGCAGTGCTACCACTCAGACATTTTGCCTTTCCTTCCAGCCAACATTTGCTTAATGATGCTTATTTCTAAATGTTTGTGTGTTTCCTTTGGATTTCATCTTTTCATCAGGAAATATAGACATAGGTTATGGCTAAGGATGAAATAGGACATAATCAAGTAGCCTTTGGGAAAAGTGACATGATGGTAGTTGTTCGGAAACTATATGATCATATTCTACAAGTGGTTTTAAGACAGAACGTTTCTGTGAAAGACTAGCTAAATTAAAAAAAGAAAAAACAGCTAAGTTAATAGTTTTCTCCAAAATACTGGTTGCAGCTCTTTGCAAATAGGACTTCACCAAATTTTAACATAGATAGTAAAATTAAATAGTTTTAGGGAAGAAAGGGATAGAAAAATAAAAGTAAGTAGTGGAAAACATTTACTTTAATTTTTTAGCTCATTTTTGTCCATTTTAAAATGGAATTTCTATTTCAATGTTGTCATACTTTCAGAGCACTGGTTTATGATTGAATTTCTTCCCTCTCTTGGTAAATGTTTAAAGTTTTAATTTGGAGGTAATAAATTCATTTAATTTGGTACCGAGAAAGAAAATCAGATTCTTCAAATATTTTTTACGTGAGTATTTTCTGATTTGGTGTCTCTGGGCAGATTGAAGAAGCAGCAGGGAAGATGGGATTGGATGGGGTCAAGATGGGGGCAGGTGGGCAAGGCAAAGGGAGCCCGGGACTGGGACTGCCTTGTCGACCTCAGTCGGTTAAAGAGGTTTAACCTTTCATGGCCATTTTGAAGTTGTAAGTGCCAGATCTAGCAAATATGATGGGTGGGTACTCACTATGTCTTTACAAATCTTCTTTTCCGTTGGTGGCACTCAGCCACATTCACCATGTTTTTTTTATCACATCTAGTAAAAATAAGAAAGCTTCAGGTATTGCTTCAGAATGTTGTAAGGACAACAAGATAAGTGTATGATAAGTAAGGAGGGGTATTTTGAGGGTCATTAATGGCAATGTGTCTTTTACCATAACATTTTAAAAACTTAAACAGTCACTATATTTTCATTCATCCTTTATACATACACGTTATACATGTATATGCATGCGATATGTAATATGATACACATAGCATATATAATTATATATATATATATATATGATGCTATAAGATACTATGTTTTTATAAGGACTGACAAATTTTGTGGCTTTAAAAATTAGTTTGAGCGCCGGGCGTGATGGCGCACGCTTGTAATCCCAGCACTCGGGAGGCTGAGGCAGGAGGATTGCTGCGAGTTCGAGACCAGCCTGGGCTACAAAAGTGAGCTCAGGACCAGCCTCAACTGCATAGCGAGACCCTGTCTCAAAAAGACAAAAAAAAAAATTAGTTTGAATTTTAAAATCTCATTTTAATGTGTTACAGTAGAACATACAATAAATTGGTTAAAACTTTCGTGCTTTAAATGTTTCCCTCACCTTGCTTTCTTCTTCTCGAACAATATATTTTTAGGAAGGAAGACTGGTAGATTTGTTTAACATGACATAGTAGAAAAAGTTGGAAATAGAGATATTTATCAAGGCTTCTGTCTAATTGTTTTCTATATTACAGAGATTCAGTAATATTCTTAACAAGCAGATTGTCTTTGAAAACTGGTAAATGTAAGCTTTGTAAAAGATTCGTTTTGATGACAGATTTGGCCCATAGGTTAGATTTTATAGCCAAGATGTCAAAAACATAGAAGGACTTTTAGAAAATTATAATCCAGGCAAGGGAATATTTGAGCATCCACGTCTATTTTTGGAAATAATTTCTAGTCAAGTGAAAAGGTGCTAAGCTGCTCTGCAAGGAGCAGTTTGTGGCAGAACCTCATCTGTCCGTATTTGGGAGGTGTTAAGAAGCTTTAAGCCAAGAGCCCCAGTGTTTGGATCTGGGCCATCCACAGGTGTGTGGGTACCTCACCTTAGGGAGGGTCCAAGACCATCCACAGATTCACTGGAGACCTTTCTTTTATGTACAGGTCTTTTGCTAGGTGCCCGCCTAAGCGGGGAGGGATAAAAATAATAGGGATATGTCCTCTCATATATTCTTTATTTCCTATTCCAAACAAAGAAGAAACCATTAAGTAGTCCAATGAGAAAGTTTTAACGAACAGAACCTGAATCGCACGTAGACTCCGGAGTGAGAGGAGGCCAAGCCTGAGATGGACTGTGATGTTGACTGCGGGCTCTGTTCAGGGTGGCCTGGGGCTGTGCCTTCTAATCCCTTAGTTTCATTACTTGGTCTTATCACAGCTGTTCTCCTGAGATCAGCACCCTGAAGTGCAGTGAGTGAGGTCCCTCACTGTTACATTGCTGGCAAGCTCACCTCTGACCAGGCCTCAGGTCTTCCTCACCAGGCAGAAAACAAAGCAAGCGTTCTTCAAATGGAAGCATATGCTCCCTGCAACAGGGCCCCTACCTCAAGTGCTCATAGATCAACTGTGAGGCCAAAATCCTGCACGAATTAGAAGAAATGTTTCACAAATTAAGACTCTGAAAAAATCAGAAAAAGATGTAACACTTTTCTTTATGCAGCTGTGACTTATTTTGTATTGTTTTTGTGCTGTGTCTCAGTTACTCTTCGTTGTTGCCTGGACAAATACCCGACCTCCAAAATAAAGGAAGGAAATATTTATTTAGCTCACAGTTATTGGAGGTTTCAGACCATACTTGGCTGGTTCCAAGACAGCCTGGCACAGGGCAGAGAGCATCCAGTTCATGGAGGCAGAACAACAACCATCACAACAGAGGCAATCGACCAACCAGGGCAGCAGAGAGCAACAGAGAGAGTCTGTCTTTCTGTCTCTCTTTATGTTACATTCAGGCCCTCTGCCTCAGCCTGTCCACCTCTGGCCACACACATAATACCAGCAGTACTCAAACCCATAATCCCATCAGTACTAAAACATGTAATCCCAGTGGATCATGAGTCAAGTCTCAACCTCTAGAAGTACCTGCTCCATGATTGCATGAGGCTTGGGGTGACAACTAGACATAAACCATAACATGCTGGGAATTGAATCCAGAGTTTTCATGCTAAGCCATATCCCCAACCCCTTGTCTAAAAAATTTTGAGACGAGGTCTCAGTACGGGAGTTGCCCAGCATGGGCTTGAGCTTGCAATCCTTCCTCCTCAGCCTCCCAGAGTGCTAGGCATGTACCATCTCATCATTCTCAGGTTTCAGCACTGCTTTAACCTGCACAAGTTTTTAGCAGTTCAGGAGTTACTAAGAGTATTGATTTAAAAGAGTTTTGTAAATAGAATAAAATATTTTCACCATTTAGACTATTGATTTAAAACTTTAAGAAACTAGTATAAGGTGAAACAACTCATATGAACAACAAATGCCACTCACCTAAGGTTGTAAAATACACCCATCTTTAGCATAACTAAAAATATGACATTTTTAGAAGCAAATTGAAAAACTTTTCATTCATAAATATTTTACTAATGTTCCACTTAAATGTACGTGTTAGCTTTAACCAAATATATAGAGGTGTCTATAATTCAAAAGTTATGCAATAGCATATAATATAAACATTTCTGTTATGGATTGTATTTGATACAGTGATATCACAGATGCAAGGTGGAACAGGAAGACAATATGAATTGAGGAAAAATGCAAGCTTGAAAGAGTTTGTGTTCAATATAGTACTCTATACTGGCTCTTCAGATTCTATTAAAAAACTACAATGGTGTGAAGAGTAGACTTGATCTCCAAATCCTTAAGGATCCATCACATTTTGTGTGCTTTTGGATATTTCAGAAATCCTAATGTTAAAACTTTTAACCCAGGTAGGGCTAAAGGGACATAAGCTGTTGATTTTTTTTTCACTCATTACTACTGAATAGTATGATAGTGTATCTCATAAGTATCAAAGCTCCAATTGACTGTCATTGTGTGTCTTTGTTTATAGAGCATTGTAACCCTGTTAATTCTTTACAAAATTTGCTTGACATGCAAAATCTTGCAAATAAAAACATACGTAGAAGAGTAGATGATAGCAAATGATTTAGCAGAGTCACTGAGCTACCATTATTCTCAATAGTTAGGCATCTAGGTAAGCAAAATATATCTTTACCCTCAGTGCAGAGTCCTTGCCAAGTAAACTCAAGTACTTGTCATCTGGATTATTAGTGCATAATAATTCTCTAGTAGGTGCTGTCCATGTTTTTATGTCAAGCTAAGAATGTTTTAATATTTGATAGTTTTCTTTGGATATTGTATAAGCTAATTATAAGAAGAGATGTGAGTGAAGGCTCATAAAGCCACTTCAGACTAAGACCACACATGAGAGCCTTCAGCTCTAAAGGAAATTAGAAGGCCAGAGGGAAGAAATTACAAGAGAATGCATGATGCTTTAAAACTGAGGTAAAATAACTAGTATACTGCTACTAAGATATTAAAATAGACATTTAAGAGACAGGGCTTATTGACATTTACTTTTTATATGTATTTAAAGGAAAGTTTGAAGAATTTGAGCTAAGAAAAACATGCAGATAGAATTTTTTAAAGGAAATGTTGTACTTTCAAGAATTTTATACAGACTGACCATTTGGTTACATAAGGTCGGTTAAAGGACAGAAACAAGAAAGAAGAAAGTCTCACGCTTCTGCTTACCAAGTAATGAGAGCTATCTGTCCTCCTTTTTCACCTTCTGTTTTTTGTTTGACTTGGCCAGCTGAAAACTAAATTTGTTTTAAGCTAAGTTAAACAAGTTATCTCAGTCTAATTACAAGAGCATGCTTCTCACTATATTTTATTTGTATTTTAAATTATTTGGGAATAGAAGTCTTATGTAGCCTACTTAAAATATATTTTAATATTTGACAAATAAATTATAAGTAAAGCAATAGACCTCGAGACACATAAAAGTTTTCATCTTGTTATTTCCATTATATTTTTTGTTCTTTAGTAAAGCAGCACATAATGTAGGCAGAATACTGTGAGGAGCAACATTTGTTCTTACATGAAGAACTTTGTAATTGTAGGCATAAATATTTATTGGAGGGTTGGCTAAATATCTCAGTCAATTAACGTACCTGCAAGCAGACAAAGGGACTGGGGGTTCAATCCCCAGGCCTGCCATCCCTGTCCGTGGGGCACACTGAGATAGCAAATGAGTGTGTAATCTCAGCTCTTGGGAGGCTGTAAACAGGCGGATCACTACAAGTATGTTCTACTAGTGAGACTCTGAGAAGGTCGCATTTTCTCCTTACCGCTCCTTTGGAACTTGTTCATTTTTTATTAGAACTTAGTAATTACGAATTTTAACTCATTGATTGAAGGCGACTTCTGTACTGCTGTGCATCTTGCTTTATTCTGAGATACAATTATGTCCTTGGTAAACTATTTTGTCCTTTTGGATGTTGCTCCTAGGGTGTGTGTATCTGGACTAGAGCAGTAACTAGAGCATCACTAAAATAGGATTAGTAAATAGCTTTGGATTATTTATTCTTGGTATCAAGGTGAAACCCTTCTGGGTGAGTGTACCAAAAACCAGTGAATTTTTCACAAAATAAATCAACTTTTCTTTTTGGGCTAATAGAAATAGGTATGGTTCCTGAATATATAAGTACTGCTCACAGCTGCTGCTAGGTCATTAAATATTTCTTGTCCCTGTCACAGTTAGTTCCTTTATATATGCACATTAATATCTACCCCATGGAACAGGTGATGGAGACCGTGTGTAGATCTCTACAGTTTAATCTCCACAGTTTTCTTCTCTCTGGTACTCTATGGAGAAAACTTGAGCTGCTTTATTGCTTGCACCTCTGACCTCTGGCACCTTACACCCTGGTATTCCCTGGGCTCCCCTCATTTCTGTACCATCACCTGTTCAGGGCAACCAGCTTGGATGATTTCAAGACCTAATCCTTGATCCCTGTCTTTCATGATTATTATTACTGTTTGTGGCTACAAGTTTCAAATCTTGAAGCCTTGTTTGTTTGTTTGTTTCAAGATTTTGTTGTTTCAGGCAGAAGTGTAAACTCTGTTCTTGTTACTCTGAGTTGAAAGTAGGATATTTGACACAGAGCTAAAGTAGGAAGACTTTGAAGTGGTACTGTGAAGAGTCAGAGGAAAACTCAGGAGAATGGATTGTAGTGCTTTGGCTACTGACTATGTCTTGGTACTTGATTTTATGTTAGTGAATACAAACTTATTTAAGAAAATGGGAAAAACATAGACACCAAAAGTACAGCTCCATAAACTTACATTAAATAAATTGATAAAATAGAATAGCTGTAGGTCGTAAAATTGGTTAGCCCCCCCAAATCATGAATAGGTAGAAATACTTAAAGCATACCTTTATCATGCTATATAATAAGAACAGTAGAATTTTCGCAAAAATAAATTTGTTTCACTTAAAACTTTTCCTTTGTGCTTTTGTCTTTGTTATATTATTAGTGATGAAATTTCATGCTCTGTTGAGTTTTGCATGATGGATGATAAGATTTTCTGTTTTTAAGTACTGTCATTACTTGACAGTAGTACAAGAACAATGGTCTGTCTTATGCCGGTTTCCCATAACATTTTTATTTTACTGTTCTGTATGCTCCAGTAGTCTACAGTGTTTGGCTATGTTCAAATACCCTTTTAGCTTTGGCTATTCAGATTCTGATTATCATAAGACTATTCAGGGAAACAAATGCTTTCCTTTTGAGTACTTTTATTTTGGAATAGTGTGTTCTGCCTTGTACAACTTGTAGAACAGTGAATCATGGGGTATATTTGAGTAACCGGCTTGAGCCATCCTTATATTTCTTATCTTTTGTTACTCAAGTATAGAGTTACAACTGAATTCTTTCCTCAGTACTTCTTGGAGACGACTAGTTTTTAGTTGATTTCCAATATTGTTTATTTATTTTGTAAGACAAGACAATGAAATTGACCTGGTCTCTACTTTTGGTCATGAGTATATGGCCAGTGAATAAATTGCCTTTATTGTTTTGAGGGGGGAGAAGGGTCTACAGGGTGATCAGGGTCTCACTAGAAGCCATCTCAGTGCACCCCTGGGGCAGGGCTGGCACAGAAGGTCTGGGGATTGAACCCCAGGCCTCTGGTCCCACTTGCAGGTGCTTTAATCTGCTGAGCCCCCTAAATTGCCTTTTTAATAATACTAATAATAAATGTGTTAATTATTGATACACTAAGATATATATTATTTAGCACAACAATTCTGTAGTGTGGTCATCATTGCTTTTGTTTTACAAATAAAAACTTGAATCTCAAAGACTTCCACAGCTGCCAGAGGTGTCACTGTGAAGGGGGAGCATTAGGCAAGGCCCCAGGGCTGCCTCAGGTGAAAGCCCACCCCGCTGCCTCCAAAGGAGATGAGATTTTAGGGTTTTTCAAAATGCGGCACTGTTCTTCCCAGAATCTCCTAAGTGGAGAAACGACTCTGTTCTATGCACTGCTTATTGCTTCTGTTATTATTCAGAGCTTTATTTAAAGAGGAGAATGATAAATTACACGCTCATAGAAATGAGCCCTTTAGGCCTTTGAAAAGGGTTGGACACTAAAAGAAACAGACATTCCGCAAGAACTGTGACCCATTTTTTTAAATAAATCTTTTCTTTTGCTAAGATCTCCTAAAAATATTTCCACTTTTATAAAAGTGCTCTGGTTTCTTTGTGAAAATAGCTGCAAGGATGTCAGTGGGTAGGTTCATTAAAAATTACAAGCAGGCACCATTGCTGTGAAAAGTCCCCATAGCCTGTTTCCTGTAGGTGGCGACAGGCACAGCCTTCCCCTCATGGCCGCCCTGGAATCTTGGAGGCCCGCACCTGCACATCACAGCCTCAGGCACAGGCGCTGCCAGAACGATCTCATTCTCTGTAAAACTGCAACTCTCTGCTGTTGTACAGAAATGTTTGGGACAGAGAAACAGCCTTCCATGAGATAAACAAAACTCACAAACCACTGAGATGAGATAAATGGCTACAGTTGAGTGGAAGGCCAGGCAGGAACAAACATTCTCTTCCTAAATGCAGTTTTCCTCCACTAGGGACAAGCACACTATCTGATTACGTTGGATGATTTATTTAGGTTTCTGGGCTGTTGACATCAAGCCTGCATTTCAGGCCCAGGAATAGGTGTACTTCCTGCAGTTATTTTGTTACTGACTTCTCTGTATTAGTTATTGTGATTGCTGGAGCTAACCGTATCAAAATTGAGTGTGCCCACCTGATCCTGTAATAATAAAATCTTAATAAATAACTCCGCCTGTTCAGTACAGCTCCTGGCACAACAAGCTAAAAAGGAACAAAACCCTTAGTCTTTTTCTTTTAGCTATAGCCTTGTGGTATGCTTTGTGTCTAGATGTTAGATGTCCCTCCAGAGCCTCGTGGAGCAGTGGAGCCGGCTTCTGGAATTCCTGATTAATTCATGACCCAGTGCTGAGCTTATGGATGTGAGAGCTACACCCACCCCGGGGGGCGGGGGGCAGATACCCTGAATGTGACATAAGGAAGGGAGAGAGGCTTCCTCTCTACCACTGCTCCTCCCTTTTGCTCCTGCTGGTTTTCTGTTTTCTGCCACCGTGAACTGCTACCCTCCACCCTGTGTCATTCTGCCTTGAGCCAGCTAATTATGGCTTGAACCTCCACAAACTGTGAGCACCTTTCCTTCCCTAATTTTGAGTGTCAGGTATTTTGTCCCAGTAACAAGAGAAAAATAACTGAGATACCTTGTATTGGTGATCTTTCAGTTTCTGTTGGATAAAAATTGGTCATACCAATAACTTATAAAATGTATAGTGCAGGATAATCTCTTCTGGAAGCATATATGAGTTTTTTCTTCCATCACTCCACACATTATTGTTGTAATTAATCTCTCTTTGATAGTCTTATGGTTCACAAGCACTCAGGGCCAAAAGGAAAATGTGATTCCTGTTCCTTTGGAAACTCATGTCTTAACTGAAGGGGCTTATGAGAATGGTGAGAGCAGGCAATGCTAAGTGCTGAGAAGACAGTAAAACAAGCTGGGGAGGTAGCTCAGTAGAATAAGCACTTGCCTGGCAAGCGGAAGGGCCTGCGTTCAATCCCTGGTTCTGGAAAAAAAGAAAAAAAGGAAAGAAAAAAAGAGGAGAATAAAACAGAATGAAGTTTTATAGAGGTGGACTAGAAGCCTATATTAGACTGCAGTCAGTGGCAGCCTTGCTAAGTAAGCGGCACATGAGTGGACACCGGGCTGCCCTGAGAAGATCTGACCCAACCACATTCCAGGCAGAGGCAGGAGTGGTTCAGTAGACAATGCAGAGATACAGCTGTAATGCAAGCATGCAGTTTTAATGAGAGCATGGCTAGATATGTAGCATGTTACCACTCCTCTCTTATTTTGCTTCTACTTTTATACTTTAAAACTTCTGTCTGAGGGCCATTGAGATAGTTCAGTGAATTAAGCTCCTGCTTAGGCAAACACAGGGACCCAGTTCAATCCTGAGCACCACATGCCAGACTGGCCCCGCCCCTGGGCATGCTGAGCCAGCCACCAGGGCCAGGAATTGTGGTTCACACCTGTAGTCCCAGCATAGGGGAGGCTGAAAACAACAGGATCACCATGAGTTCAGGCTGTGTAGCACAACCCTGTACCACGTACATAAATGGAAAAAAAAAATTCCATCTGCCCTGTCCCTACCCTCTTTTAAAATGTGCATTCTTATTGGAAATGCTATTGCTGAATGTTGTTATAGCTAATTGATTTTATTGCATTTGTAGAAAATTATTTCATATTTAGAATTATTTTCCAGAAAAATGTAATTTAAAAATAGATATTTAAGAAACAGGTAAATATCACACAATTCTCCAAAACTCTTTCACCTCAAAACTTGCATTAAAATGAGCAAATACATATCTTTAGAAACAAAGAAAAAAAAAAAAAGGAAGAACAAAAATTTAAAATAAAAAGAAAGAACACAATTATTTTCACTTCTGGAAAGATATAGGGAACTTTTAACCAAATCAGGTAACTTTGAAGCTAGGAGACAGATTCACACATTTGCCCAGTGCAACTTCCAGAGCATAATTTCCTAAATGATTTCTTTCACTGCCCTCTTGGTAGCTCGGTGTCACGGATGAGTACATTTACCTCACAAGTAATCGCTTAGCACTCTGAGAACAGACTCAACTTCTCACCCACCACGTGATTAGGCTCAGGGTGAATGCCTAAGATTAATGAGGACCTGGAGTGAAAACAGTCTCTGGCGAGGACAGCACTAAATCTTAAAAGGCTGGTTATTATTGTTTGTGGGAGCTGAGCACTGACCCAGCGCCAGAAGGGATGGTGGTGTCAGTGGCTGCCGGTCCTGGTCCGTCTTTAGTGCCTTGATCCTCTTTCTCTGATTGGCATTATGTCATCATCTGCTGGAGTCTGTTTACCAGCCGCTGCATCTCCTTGTGCTTTCTCACTGTATCTAAATGTGGAGCTTATCACATTTTTACTCCACTTATTTTCCCAGATGATAGATAGAGGATCCATTTTTACATCTGGACATGAGCACCTCAGGTCAGACTTATTCTCCCTGCAAATACGCTGAAGACTTTTTCTTTCAGTAACATGGATCTTCTAGTGGACAATAAGACTGACAGAAAAAGTCTGGGAGCTCTTCTTCTGCTCAATTTCTCCATCCTGTTACTTCTTAAAAATACTTTCAATAAAGGCAACGTTGGGCAGTTATCATTAGGGAGAAAGGGCTAGAAAGGAGAACCCACTGATAACATCAACCAACCCTGCAGTAGCCAGGACAGATTAGGTATTATGGGGCCAGAGAGCCTAGTTGAGCGGAGCATATGCAAAGTACCGATTATAAGCAAATGCTTGTGTCTGTGAGGAAAAGCTGCTCTACTCAGTGGACTGTTTGTGATGGTCTCCAAAGAGTACTCTATTAGGCAAGGGTGAAACACTGATTTTATAAAACAAAATCTTCAAAGAAGGGAGAAAGCAGGCCTGTGGGGAAAGAAAGCAGCAGCCCGGCAAGAGGTCATGGGAAAGGAAGGAATCGCTGTGGGGTTTGGAGTCAGAGAGAGAAAGAAGTAGCAGCAGGCCACAGCCCAGCCTGTCATTAGCTTTGAAAAAAAAGCTGCCCCTGATCTGCAATTGGTTTGGGCTGGAGATTACTTTGTCCTTCTCTAGACTTCTTTTCCATCTTAAATTTGTGTTACTAATCTTGCTGCTTTGCCACAGCTCTGAGTTTGGGGATGGAGGAGCTTTGTCTTAAAACTTTAAACTACTGGCTCTGTAGATGTTTTCCCAAAGTGTTATATCAGTGATGCTAAAGGGTAGAAACAATGTTTTTGTCCTGTATGGTGGCTGCTTTTGGGTGACCATACTTTAGCAATACTGCTAAAAATATGACGATATTAAAGCCTCAAATATTATTAATTTAAAAAAAATCCAATTACCTAGAATACCAGTTTCTTGACAACAGTTATTTTTGTTTTTGTTCCCAAACTTTTGTTCTCGAACTCAGGGCCTTTGCCTTGAGCCACATCCGCTGCCCTTCTTTTGAGACAGGGTCTCACTAAATTGCTCCCTTGCCCAAGCCCGGTTCCAACTTGAGATACTTCTGCTTCAGCCTCGAAGAGTGTTTAGTATTGGGGCATGTATCGTCCCTGGAAGGTTTGATGAAATGTTTTAAATGTCATAGCTTTGTATACTGTGGCAGAGTGAACATGGCAATGATATTCTTAATCGTCCTTTCCATTTTGGTCATGTATTTCTGGTGCTCCATTATACCGTACAAGTCTTCCTTTGTATTTTTAGGAAATAAATAATCCAATTTATTTCTTCTTCAAAAATATTAAGAGAGTTTTGTGTCTTGGTACTAGATATACTATCAGAAGAGTCTTTTATTCATAAAATATTGTAAAGTCTTTAGAGTAGTGGCTTAAGTGAATAGATTAACATTTTCTGTGACTGTAAAACGTAGCTCCAGAATGGAGCAACTTAAAACACAATATGTTATTTGCCCCTGGTTCGGCATTTTGGACACTCTTTGCCAGAATGGCTTGTCTCTGCTGTGAGGGCATTTAGCTGAGACTTGCATGGAAAGCTCAGGTAGTCTCTCGTTCTTTCAAGGCTATTCTCCGCACACCCTCCTCTCAAGCACAGTTGCACACTTCCCACACAAAGAATGATTCCCAAGGGAATAAAAGCAGAAGACAATAAAAATCTAGATGGGTTCAAAGGATTGGCTAGGAATGAACAGTACCACTGGCACTGCATTAAAGGCACCCAAACAGATCATGAGGCCAGCCCAACTTGGAAGAGAAAAAGAATGGTCTGCAGGCTGTATGGGAGGAATTGTGTGTAGGGAGGGAAGAGATTGCTGGCCACCATATTTGAAGACTAGATTGCAGTACTCTTATGAATACATCTTCAATAGAACAAGAAAACTCAGGTTTTGAATTTTAATTCCTCTTTGTATATATAACCTGAAAATAGCAATCAGTGATTTTTGTAATAGGAACTAGTGTTTTCCTGATGTGAATTTATCATATTCTACAGGACTGATTTTTAGCAGTAAAGGGCTGCACTTTTCCTGTGAGTCATTTTCTGAATATTAACTGTAATTTCTGTGGCAATCAGCTGAGGTCTTTCTTTTTTTTTTTTAATTAAAACACCCCCTTCACTGTGGTGTAAATAATCTGAAAGCAGATGGATTTGGGTTTAAATACCAATCCTGGTTCTTATTGACGGTGGATGTTTGGACAAGTTATTTGAATCCTGCGAGTTCTAATTTTCCTCATTTGAATAATAAGACTAATTATACTGTCTTCATCAGGTTCATATGAAAAAGTCATGTAAATCACATAATACAGTCACTAGGATAAATTAGATTTTTCCCTTCCCCTTAATTCTTTCAATGTGTAATTAAGTTTCTTATATAACATTATTTTTAAATATATTGGGCAAACAGTCTTTCTTAGTTTTGAATTTGGTTGTTGTAGTCAGAACTTACCATAGCAATAGTAATAAGAATATCTTTCTCTTATCTAAATAAATATTCGAGAGACTAAATAAATAGAAAAATAAAATAAAAGCAAAATATGAAAACAGAGATTTTAGCTTTGTGATTATATATAGTGTTTATGTTGAAATCTTTGTTTCAGAATTTTTTGTTACTCTTCAAAAGTGAAAGGAATGTAGCATTTACTCCTAAAGATATAATGTGATTTTGTGACTTTTACAGTAAGATTAATAAAAATTCTCAGACTTTCTCCTCCATAGCATTTTTTTTTTTTTTGCAGTACCAGGGATTGAACTCAGGACCTTGTGCATATCAGGCAAGCACTTACTTATTCCAAAGAGCTGTCTCCCTGGCCCTAACTTTTAATAGTTAAATGAAATACTAATGTTAATATATTTCATGATTATCTAATTTCCAGAGTCGTACTTAAATCACTTTTTTAGTACTTTTGTGCTTTATTGCAAGGATATGTGTGGATTACCTAGGAGAGATTTGTGGAAATATTTTCATTAAGAATTTTAATCTGTTAGTGTAACAATTCTTTTTCTGTCATAAAACAGCCTCCAGAAAGTTCAGGCTTATTTTTTATTATAATTAATTGGACAATTTGTAGACAGCTTGTAAGACTGTGTATAAATAGATTTAAAATTTCCAAAAAATGTGAACAACATTATTTCAGGTAATTTTGTTCAGCTCAATATAGAGATAGTTGTAAGATGCCAGCTTGCATCTAAGAGGTATTACACTGAGTCTGTTTTGAAAATCGGATAAGATGTACGATTATTCGGCAAGTACTCATGTTACCATGAAAGAAAAATGTGGGGCTCAAGGTGGAAGTGGCACACATTTCCCCGCTCACAGCTGAGTGAGCAGGTGACACATATTCGTAAGAAAGCCGCTTTCTGATTTTCCTCTGAGGAAGCATGTCACCTAAGTGGAACTTCGGGCTTTCAAAATTCAGCATGGCTGAAGTCTTTGGCATATTTTAGCATTTCAGTAAATCTTACGGACTCCAGAGGAGGATATTCCTTCTGTAGTTAATAAGGTACTAAATTATCAGTGACTTGACAGGAAGCAGAAAATGCCATGTGAGTTGTGTTTTTGGAGATTCAACATTGAAAAAGTCATTCTATGTTAACATTTATAGAAAATATTAAGGTGAAGTTTCTTCCTGGCAGGCTCAGTTGAGGTTTGGGCTCTTTCTGGAATAAAAGTGGGAATCCCTTTAACACCAAACTTGGGATGTATGTGTAGTGACATCATCATGCACTTTATGACAGGTCCATTTGGTACTTCCATAATTATATCTCTTGTGATGAATTCCAGCCCAACCTAACTTCTACCAGGGTAGCATGTATTTTTATCCTTGGGAGGAGTTGCTGACTCTCGGTGCGGAAATAGACTACATCATACGTTATCACTACACTTGCAGAAATAGACTCATTATTTGCATTTGATTTTTGGTAATGTGCTTATTCTAAATAAATTAAGCAAAATTACAGTCTGTATGTAATGAAACCAGGTGAAGTAATTCCAGGGAACATATTGGCTATACATCAAGATGTTTAGAAGAGAAATCTCAGTCGCTCATATTTATTATCTTTTGTTCATGGGAACTTGTGAAGGCGGCTACTGAACAGAAGTCACTTGTTAAGCTTTTTCTACTGCTTAGGGTCAGCTTGCCAAGGGAGTTCCCAAAGAAGTGGCAACATTTACAAAAATCCTAATTCATTTTAAAAAATCTTAGTGAGAAGCAGAGAGTCTGAGGAATTTTCTAACGTGCAGCGATAGTGATGCTTAATGTGAAATAGCAGGGCTATCCAGAAGTGTCTATATAATTTACAGCTGAACTGTGGCAAGTTATTTACAAACAGTAAGGACATAGGGTAAGCATATTAAACCACAAATCATCAGATATATGAGCAAATGATGCAAAGAGACATGAAAATTCTATTCAAAATCTTCAAAAGGTACAAAGTGACTACCTTTGTCATATAAGAACTAAAATTTACTCACATTCAAATACCCAATCTTAAGAGTTGCTGTTATTTCAATTCTTATCCACGTTTCGAGTCTGGTTGTATACTTTATGAATCTACAAATGATTGCCTTTATTGAAAGGTTCGTGTTATTCAAGATGACTTGTAAACTTTACTCAATCTTCCCTAGCAAGGGAAACAGGAAATTCCAGAGAACACTAGACTCAGCAAACCTATAAAATCTAAGAAAGCAGACCATTATTTCTGGAGACATTTCACATAACACTTTGAGAAGCAATGACTAATTAGTTTTCGGTCTTAACAATAGCACTTTCAGGGCTGTTTTTCCCCCCTTTTATAGCTTTCATATTAAGAAGGTAAGTACCTCTGAATGATGAAATATTGGCAACGTATGCACTTGCTTCTCTGTAGGGGCTCAAGGCTTTGATCCTTAGCACAATTACCTTCCTTGCCTGGCTGGTATTAAACGCTGGAGAGTAACAACCAATTGTTGCAGGCACATCAGTATCTTAATGTGCTTTCGCGCTAACGATTGACTGATTCCTTCAGATGGAAGGCTCTGTTTTTCCTATTCCAGAGTTTATGTCATTTAATCCCTTGAAGAAATAGAGGGCACATGTTCATGCCTCAAGCTCCAGCTATTCTCAGAGTGCCTTGCCTAGCTACCCAGTCCTAAACTTCCAGTGATGATTAGCTGTTCACAGGATCTATTTTCTTTTTCCAACTGTTCTAAGTGTGAACATTCATGGCAAACCTCCTTACTTATTTACTTACCTGTTTATTTGCCTATTGGTTTTCACTTTCTTCTATCTTAGTCTCTTTTCCTCTCATTCCACTATTAAGTCATCATCTCGTCTTGTCTGCTCACCTCTACCATAATCCTGCAGGTTTTGTCTGCCACTGCTGGCCTTGTGTTGCTGTATAGATCTAAACGATCACAGCCTGGCCACATATCCTTCTTTTCTCCCCTCTTTCTAACCTTCCTTTCCTCTTTCCTTCCCTTTACTCTTCCCACCAGCCCTTCTTTCCTTCCCTTCTTTTCTTGCTTTACTCTTCTCTTTGTTTTAGTCTTCTGTTGTAGTAAGAACATTTCAATATGAGATCTACCCTCCTACCAGATTTTTAGTGTGCGATAGTTTTGTAATATATGGGTCCAATGTTATACAGTAAATCTCTCAAAATTATTTTGCATAATAAAGTATAATTCCAACCCCTCCCTTTTCTCCTCCCTAAGCCCTGGCACCAATATTCAGTTCACTGCTTCTATGAGTTTAACTATATTAGAGGCCTGGTATAAATGCGTTCTTTCAGTATTTGTCTTTCTGTGACTGATTTGCTTTGCTTAGCACAGTGTCCTCAAGGTTACTTTGTGTCGCTGCATGTTTCAGAACTTGGTTATTTTAGAAAGCTGAGTCATCAATGTCATTTTTAAACCCATTCATTTGTTGAAGGACATTTAGATTTTCAGTTGTATTGGTTAAATGCTCAGCAGTAGGATTGCTGGATAGTATGATAGCACTGTTTTCAAATTTTTAAGAAAACTTTGCACTGTTTTCTACAGCGTTGCATATTTGCATTCCCACCGACAGTGTACAACAAGCTGAAAAGATTCTGCAAAGCAGAGGAAGCAATCAACAGAGGGAATGGCAGCCTTTGAAAATATTTTTAGACTATGCATCTGATAAAGATGTAGTATCTAAAGTATTTAAGGAACTCCAGCAAATTGATTGGTTGAAATGTGGACTAAAGACTATGGTACTCATTACTTGAAAGAAGACATGAAAATAGTGAAGACATAAAAAAAAAAAAAAAAAAAAAAAAAAAAAAAAAAAAAAAAAAAAAAAAAAAAAAAAAAAAAAAAAAAAAAAAAAAAAAAAAGTTCAGTGTCTCTAATCATCAATAAAATGCAAATCAACATCACAATGAGATAGTAGGCTATTTATTAGGATAACTATTAAAATAACAAGCAAATAAATAAATGTTAGTAAGAATGTGGGGAAATTGAACTCATTTTTTCCCATTTATTCATTTACATATGTATTTGGTACAAGGTCTCACTATGCATCTCGGACTCATAGTGATCCTCTAGTCTCAGCATCCCCAGCACTGAGATTATGAGTGTGCGCCACCATATCTGGTTTTGGGGCTGGCACAAAGAGCCCAAAGTTCCAGGGCTGGCATGGCATGCTGTACTGGGGATTGAACCCAGGTCCTTGTGTTTGTCAGGCAGGCACTTAGATTTCTGAGCTATTTCCCCAACCTCCATATTTTAAGAAAACCAGCAGGCTGAGTGATCTTGTAGAGGTCCTACCCTGTCTGTCCTCTGCTGAACCCATCAGTGTCTTCTCAACTCCCCTTGGATTCAGGGAAGAGATGCTTCACAGTAAGTACGAGAAGGGGTGCCTTCTCTCACACTGGCTACCCTTGCCCACCTCCCTTTACACCTGGCTGCCATACCTTGCATAGTGTCAGCATATAGGTGTGGCCCAGTTCCCTGCCTCTGTCCTAGTTGCTCCTACAGCTTAGCGGTTCATCCCTCAGATACCTGTGTGATTCTGTGAGTGGCGTTTTCAGAAGTATGCTCAATTGTTTTTCCTGACCCTCTGTAAAACGGCAGTCATATCTCATCCTACATCATCTTTACCTTTACCCTGCTTTCTCCGCAGCTCTTATTACCAATCATTAAGACATGTATTTGTTTAATTGCTTATAGTGTGTCTCCCCTCATTAACACATAAACTTTGAGGATACAGGAACTTTATTTTGGAACTGATGCATCCCTGATGTTAGAACAATGCCTCCATAAAGTAGGGATGCAAAAATATTTCATTTTAGTTTAATGACTAAAATGACTAAAAATGAAATGAAAAATAATAACTTTTAGCCGGGCGTGGTGGCACACGCCTGTAATCCCAGCACTTGGGAGGCTGAGGCAGGAGGATTGGTGCGAGTTCGAGACCAGCCTGGGCTACAAAAGTGAGCTCAAGGCCAGCCTGAACTGCATAGCGAGACCCTGCCTCAAAAAGACAAAAAAATAAAAATAAAAAAAAAAAAAAAAGAAAAATAATAACTTTTTTCTTCTCTTGCTCTATCTTGTGTCTCTCACTATCACCTTCAGTCCTTCAGCTTCCTGTCTCAAGAGTATATTATTATATTTTTTTGGTAAATATAAATGTGTTATTTTCTGTCCATTTTTGTCATAAATTTACTTTCCATTGGTTGTCATGGCTTTACTGAATGTCTTCAATTGCAGTTGGTCATTAAAACTTGAGCTATGTGTATTTTAAAAAGTTGTCTCCATCCTATAGAATTTGCAATAAAAACAGAGGCATACAAATTACATGTCTTTGGTAGTACTTTCCAATGTTGTTGCAAAGCCATTCAAGAATGAATACACAACCTAAAGTTTAAACAGAGAGGATGAAATTAAAATTGCCTGTGAACCAAGTCATAGAATTTCTATGCTATTTATATATATTTACAATTGACTCAGACAGCTGATATAAACTCTTTCATCATTTAAATCTTACAGCATTTTCAGTATACTTTGATATTTTCCTCTCTATTCCAACCTTGTCTAGCCTAGCCTAGCCTAGTCATGCCATGCCATGCCATGCCATGCCATGCCATGCCATCCCATCCCATCCATCCCATCCCATCCCATCCATTCCATCCCATCCCATCCATCCCATGCCATGCCATCCCATCCATCCCATCCCATCCATCCCACCCATCCCATCCATCCCATCCCATCCATCCCATCCCATCCCATCCCATCCCATCCCATCCATTCCATCCCATCCCATCCATTCCATCCCATCCGTCCCATCCCATCCCATCCATCTCATCCCATCCATCTCATCCCATCCCATCCCATCCCATCCATCCCATCCCATCCCATCCCATCCCATCCCATCCCCTGCCTTGTCTATTCTACCTTATCCAGTGTAACCACAACACATCCTATAGTATTTCATAGCACACTAAATTGAGTTTATAATGCACCGAGTGTTTCTAGAGTTCTCTTCTGTATACTTAAATGACTGTGGTCCAAAGTAGATGCTGAAGAAATTGTAGAGGGACAGAAGATGAATGGTTAGGTAAAGTAGGCATAAAATGCATTAAATTTCAAAGACTTTTCACTGTTAGTTCTCAGGAGGGACAGAATTACAAGAGAATCTTAAAATCTCTCCTGTAAGATACTTTGATGCGCCCTAGGAAAAACTCCCAAGAATTAGGAAAATGACAAAGTATTTTCATATTGTGCATTTGAAACGTTGCCATTTATTTTCTATCTGTGACACCAATTTTGATACCTAACTAAAGCTTTTATGCTTTAATTTTGTGGCAGTTTTAGTATGTGTGCATAACGTCCCTAAAAACTTGGTAATATTTAAAGAAAAAAAGATCAAACAAGACTGCTGTGAATGAGCTTTGTAAAGAATTTTAAGACGTGCAATGCATCATTACCGTGTGCCTATCATCGTTGCTAGTGTAATCATTATCCCGATTTATCTCTACAGTGCCTTAAAAATTAAATGTTAAGTAATTCTTTGTGATATGGATATTCAAGGGCATCAAATGCCAGTTCCGATAGTATACATAACTTTCCATTGTGAGTATGACTATGAATTATACATTAATATCTACATGCTACAGTATTAATTTTTCTGTTTATTTTGAGAAAAATCATTCAGTCAGTGCATGCACCAAATAATTATTGAGACGTTTGTATGTACGGGAAGAACAGAGTGCTGAGTAATCTTTGTTGCGTACCTCATGAAATCCCAGTGTCTTAGTGTGTCACTTTGTAACCTCTCTGCCTGCATCTTTTACACATTTCTTCTCACATCCTCCCTGTACAGATATTTTTTAAAGGCCCTGAATAAAGCATGCATGCATGTCTCTCTGTTCTAACTCTGCTTGTTAGCTCTATTTGTCTGACAAATCTAATGAGGTCTTTCAGAATATCCTATCAGTTACTTCTTTTCTTTTTTTCCCTCCTTTTTTTTTCTTTCTTTAAGAGAGTAATGCCTTTATCCCTCTGTCCATTCAAATTGTGTTAACTGCCCACCCAGGAAACTCCAGCTCTGAGCTGGCCAGTGATGTCAATATGGTAAATTCTCTGTCCTTGGAAACATCTCTGTAGAGCTTTGAGTATCCCTAGAGGGTTTCTCATCCATTCTTTTATTAGAACAGAGCCTGGCTGTTTTGTAACCATTGTAAATGCCTACTTTTTTTCCTTTTGGTTGATTGTGAACTCTTGTGAGCATAGATGTTTTTAATTTATTCATTTCTGGATCTTTAGAACATAGAACATTCCAGGCTTGGTACCTGAAAGGCACTCCAACAATATTGCATCAGTGAAAGGATAAACATTCATTAAATTTGGTGTGGGTGTCTTAAGCCTGGTGATGCAAGCTATTCATCATGAACTGGCCTTTGCATCTGCACTTGAAATTAAGATAATGCTGCTTTCAACTTCTGGGTGCTCAATGCATTGAAACTTTGAATGTCTACTGTGCATGCTTAAAATATTGATGAGGGGTTTGTTACAGGGAGATCAGAGTCTGTCATTGCATAGATTACAGCAACTCACATCAAGTAATATTTATATTGGAGCAGTAACTATGCATACACAGTTCTTACATTTATGGCTCCCATGTATTTAACTCTATTGAAATGATATGTAAGAACAGGTATTCTGATCAGAATATATTGCTGTTAAGTCCTAAAATGCTGTTCAATCAAACTTTGATTAAAGCAAAATTTTCAAAGACTTCAAATAAGATTATGTAAAGGTCATTGTTTGGTTCCACTGTCTCAAAGGTGTAGACAGCATTCTTAATGGAAAAAGCCCACAATTGTTGAAAGTTCAAGTAATTCTAATAGGATTGTTTTGAATAAGATAAGTGAGAAAAGATTCTTTGAATTTTCTTTTAAAAAATACATATGTGGTTGGTTTGTTTTCACATTAATTTCTGATAGACTGATCTTTATGAATCCATCTGTCTAAATTATTTTAAATTGTAGAATTGTCATAAAGGACTGTTTGGTGCTTCACATAAAAATAAACATTTAATTTAGCTTCTTTGCAAGGAAAAGGGTGTAAAGTATTTAGCATCTGCTGTGAATGGCTGTACCTTGTAAATTGCAAATTTAATAATGTTTTCATAAAAATTTGCATTTGCCAAACAAAGCCTGATTTTCATATACAATTTAAAGTTAAATCATTCATGTCAGATAATAAAATGTAGTTTGTGGTTTACCATGATTTACTTATGAAAGAAAAATGTAGATTAGAAAATAGATTCAGTGTAGTAGAAATAATAGTTTCGGTGGTCCTGATTTTTTTTTGAATATTTTGTGCAGGATTTCACTACACAACTGAGATTCATAGTTATTCTCCTGTTTTCAGATGAGATTACAGTCATGTGCCATCATGCCCGGTCTCATGCCCGGTCTCATCAGTGAACATTGGGGTGGGGCCAGTTCAGCCTGTGAGCCAGGGTGATTAAACAGCTAGACTATCTCTCTGGCCCTGGTGGTCTTTTATGCCTTGTTATACATCATTTACTAATGAGTAAATTTCTGCTAATAACACTGTCACATACACATCATTACTTGGATCTCTATAGGATGAAGCTTGTGGCAAAGTGAGAATTTCAATGGCTCTCTCCCAAATGGCCTGGAGGTTTTATATACTAGTTGAAACTGTAAATCTCATCATAATCCATAGTATCAGGTTTTCTGAGCTATTTTAATTAAGGCTAGACTGAGGCTCAATTTCCCTTCATTTAAAGCCAAAATGCTCTTTAGTAAGTAATCTATTATGTAGAAGGGTAAAAAGAATTTAAAAGATTATATATGTGTAAGTGGTACATGTATGTTTATATACATGATTTTAGGCCTTTCTGTTATTTTACTTGCATGCATAGACAGAGGAACTTTGGTCTTCTGATCCCTGAATCACCTGTATAGACATACACACCCATGGAAAAGTCACTGAGAGCCTCTGGCTTTCTGTGTACTCATCTAGCATCTGAGTTTTAGAAAATTGCCACTGTCAAAAATATAGACTTTGACAGTTATAAAGGAAAAGATTACAAATTTGACATGCTACAGGCTAAAAGATAGTATCTGTAATATATATATATATATAATATATATAATATAATATATAACATATATAATATAATGTATATTATATATTATATTATATATAATATAATATATATAATATACTATTATATTATGTAATATATATTATATAATATAATTATATTATATATAATATAATATAATATATATAATATAATATATAATATAATATAATATATTATATATTATATTATATATAACATATATATATATATTAGGTTCTGAATCAAAATGTTATAAATATATTAACATACAAAGAGTCCCCCTAAATCGCAATATGCTGTATAAACATGAACAATTGAAATGCAAACAAAATTCATTGATGTAGAAATTCAGAGGCACCCCAAACTTATAGAATATATTTATGCTAATATATTTTAAAAGAAAAATTAGCATTAGGTCTTTTTCTGTACTGTAGGAATTTAAAAGATTGGTTTGACCCAGCTTGGGGATGTTTGAGGGACTTGGGAACTTTAGTATGTTATTAGTCACCTTCTGTGCACTAATTGCTTATTTAAATACTTTAAATTTAGCATTTTTCTGGAAACGTCTTTTTAGGTCAAGTAATGATTAGAGAAATATTTATACATCTGTAGAGAATCTTCTATGTAAGCTTTTTATTTGCAATCACAAAGTCACATGAGGTGGGTTAAATAAAATTTAAAATATGAAACAGTATCACATGAATTAGAGAAGTAATCATGTCATAAAATATTAATGACTCCCAAGGATGTAGTGTACAAAAAGTATAAAATCTGTTTATTATATTGAGTTACAGTAAAAATAATTCAGAATGATTCCCTTTACTCAGTGATTCTTTGGAGTAGTTGCTTTCTCTTATGGTGAAGCTTGATACAACATTTAATGAAATTTGTCATTGCATCCACTCTTAAGATGTCATCAATGTCATGTCATTAAAGAGGCTCCTGCGAGAAATTCCTATATGGCTTTAATATAAAAATAACTGTACTTCTCTTGCTTTATTTTTATCCTTGGGATACTCTGAAATGCATTCCCAACTGGGTTTACTTATTTATATTCTGTATAAATAGACAAGAACTTAAGGTTATGATCCATCCTTAAGTTGGATATGTTTTATTTTTGTCATGAATTTTATTTATTCTTACCTCAAGCATCATTTCGTATCCTATTCTTAACAGTTAAACAGATGTTTCTGGGCTGAAGGAGCCTCAGAACTCTCTCTCTGTATATATATATATATATATATATATATATATATATATATATATATATATATACACACACACACACACACACACACACACACACACACACACACAGGCTGAGCCTGCCCAGGGCATGGGGCTGGCATAGCATGTGGTGTCTGGGATCAAGCCATCGTCCCTGTTGTTGCCTAAGCTTGCCTAAGCAGGTGCTTTAAACTACTCAGCCATCTCACGGGCCATTGTATCCTCTTCTTATTTCTGACATTATTTCATAAATTAATTCTTGTTTTCTCTGTTTTTCATTACAGTTAGTGATTATATTGTCTTCCTTCTAAAATAAATAATTCCTTTTTCTAAAAGTAGAATAAATATACAGATTCTGATAACTATAAAGGGCTTAACTGCTGTTTGCCATTAAAAAAAAATCTCATACATGCTGTAAGATAGGTAAAGCTGTGGAATATTCTTCATTACTACAACCTTGTATTTGTCTTTACCAACTCTGCTCATCATGTACTTAAAGGTTATCTTTTCTCAAAGCTGTTTGACTTTCAGCTTTTTATTAATATTTTATAAACCAGGTTGCTTATAAGAATTGGTAATATTACCTCATTGATTGTCTTATGTGAAAGAACGCTCGTTCCTTTCATTTTTAAGCAAATATATATTTATGCATTGTGAACTCTGGATATTGTATACATGAGGCAAGGGGCCTTTTAAGTGATAATACTTCTCTGCATCTTGTGCCCTCAGCAACTACTTTGAAGACAATATCCATTGTATTAATTATTGTGGCTGTCCTACAAACATGTCTTGAAACTGTCTCATTACTATTTCTTTCTTATTAAAATTAATGAAATTTAAAAAGAAAAAAGACAGTAATATACACAATGTCCCATATTGTGATAAAAACAACAAACACCCAGAAGCACAAAACACACCCAGAATTAGTAAGAAAATAATTACTCAAAAGCAACACAGAACTATTATGAGCACTAGAATTAATGGAAAAGAATTTCAACTTTGCATGCCTGTACTTAGTAACATGAACAACTACTTTGATGGTACAAATATGCAATGTAATAACCATTGTTGATTTCCTATCATATCGTTTTAAAATTCCGTATTGTCTTTGTTGGATTTTTTTTTGTTTCTATCTTTAAAACAAATAAGGGCAGAACAGTGGATTAAAGCCTCTCTTTGGGTAGCCATAGTTTCCTTTCCCTGTGTGTTGTGCTTGCTGAGACAGAGAATGAGAGTGGGCGTGGTGGCACACACCTGTGATCCCAGCACTTGTGAGGGTAAAGCAGGAGAGTCACTGCAAGTCTGCCTGTGTAGGGAGACCCTATAGAGCCTGCACTAGACACATAATAAATAAATAAATAAATAAATAAATAAATAAATAAATAAATAAATAACCCAATTTACAAAAATTATTATGGTTGTATTTCATATGTTGAAAATGTTATATAACATATGGAGGCTGCACAAGAGAGTCAGGCAAAACATTTCAATATGTAAACTACTATATCTGAGGCAAGTCATAAATGGAATGGGATTAATGATCATTTTTATTTGCCAAAAGAAATATGTTTGCATTTCTTGGCATAGCAATAGGAGCTATCAAAAATGACACAGCTGTTGGATCCATTTTTCACGTTCGTTTCTTGTTTTAGTAAGGTGTCTCATTGCCTGGTCACTAACTGTAGCCCTGTCTTTTGTACCAGCCACCAGCTTCCCCGGTGCTCACTTCTGCTGCCCATACTTAAAATTGTATTTGAATCTCTTGGACTACCATTTGGAAAAAATGCACATTTCTATTCTCCTCTAGCCTATGGCATTTAGGGTTCGTGCCTTTCTTTGGCTCCTCTAGGTTTTTGTCACTGTCTTCTCTGCAGTACTGGTGTTAGCTTTGTTGAGTAGATGAAGATGATTGTGAACTTTTTCTTTGCTCCTTTTATCACTCTTACAAAGTACACTAGTGGATGTAGCTTTAAGATTCAATGTAATGCTTGGAAAACAGGAATCCGAAACAACAGTTCTGACCAACTACGCCTTAACCCAGATCGCTGGGCCCGCTTTGCTACAACTGTGGTGCTTATCATCCAGGAATACTTTGTGGCAATTAGGGCAGAGTTTCAGCCTAATTGGCCTTGGGACCTACTCTGGGGACTGGTGGAGCACACACTCCCGTGTGTGTCTGGGTGGCCTTTCATCTGTGTCTGGTCCCGATGCCCTTCCACTGTAGCGCTGTTCCCCTGCTCTGCTTCCTGGAGGTCTCTGTGCATCTCTGCTCCACACCCGCTTCTGCCTTGGCTTTGCTGCCTAGGAGTATACAGAGCATGGGCTGACACTAAGTCCAGCCTCCTTTAAATTGTGAGTGCTCTCCACTCAGTGAAGAGAACGCTGATGAGAACTGCCTGCTCCCTCTTCCTGCCACTCTTGCTTCCTGTATTCATGCTGCTTGACGGGCCCACATCAGCTGGATTCTTGGTGAAAACATAAGCACCTACATAATCTCAAATCCTGTAGACATTCGCGGAGTAATCTCAGTTGACCTATGCCTGTAATAGACTTTGTTTTTTAGAGTGGAAAAGGTGTGCACCATCCTACTCCTTCACAATATCTATTTATAATTCATGATGTATGCTATGGAAAAAGCCATATTCTTTCTCCTCTCCACGGTGCTCGGTGGTTTGATAGTCAAGAACGTGCCTGGTGAATTAGCAGCTGGCTTGTCTGCATCTCTAGAGGCTCATTTAGCCCCAGCTCAGCCACAAATACACAGGTTCCAATCAGGGAAGGTGACTTCGATGTGTAGATGTGTGGCTAAAATCCACAAGGGGGTTTATTTGGGGATTTAGCTATAGTAGAGGCCAAGACATGGAGACTGATAGCTGACTGATTCCATATCTGGATTACCTACCTGGGCCAGTATAACTCAGTGGAAGACTAACGTGCTACAGTATCAGGGACACAAAGAGAGTTGCCCTGATATAAATCCTCTGCTTCAGAGTTCAGATACTCTTTAGTATTGTAATTATAGACAAGTCAGGTAGAAAAAATGAGGCCCTGCTTTTGCCTAAATTGGTTTATTAACATGAGCTCATTTCTGAGGGAAATTCTTTGTTTTGCTTTGGTTATACATTTCCAGTGGGATGATATGCATTATACCTGAGCACTAATTTTGATGTACTTTGAAAAATGATTAGAGAAATTTTTTATTAATTTCAATAAGAAAGAAATAGCAATGAGACAGTTTCAAAACACATCATTAGGACAGTCACAATAATCAGTACAATGCATATTGTTGTCTTTATAGTAGTTGTTCCGAGTACAAGATGCAGGCATAAAATTTCTAAACACTATTGGTACAAGTATTTCTTTTCATTGAACTAAGAGAAAGTAGTTGTATGCATAGTCCAATGTTCCATAATAGTAGTGGGTTATCAGCAGAACTGGCCATGTTGGAAGTTGTTAACTTGAGCCTTTTATAGCTCAGCATACTAATCTGGCTTAACTTTTTATGCCTCGTGGTTAAGCTTTTCTGCTGGGTGGTTAAGGCCCAGTTAAAGCAAGACCTATATAATGAAATATGTAACTTTTGTATATGATAAGGTCAGTCAAATCCCCTCAGGACTTACCTTGAAACTGTGTATTTATTTATTTATTTATTTATTTATTTATTTTTGATTTTTGAGACAGGGTCTCACTGTGCAGTTCAGGCTGGCTTTGAGCTCACTTTTGTAGCCCAAGCTGGTCTCGAACTCGAAACTGTGTATTTAGTGACATAAAATTAAATGGAAGATTTCGGGTAATAGCCTCACCTCTCTGGTAAAGTACCAGGTTGGAAATTGTTTGATGGCATAGGTCCACAAATTTCTTGGAAGGAAATAGTTAAATAAACAGAAAATAAGCACTGGTGATATTGAGGATGGATACTTTTTAATCTTATTTTTTTCAGGTGTTTGTTATGGCCCATTTTAAAAGACATGTTCTACTCTTTCAATGATACCCCTGAAGGGAAATATTAGTCAAGCATAGATCAGGGTGCACACATAGTCACATTTATTGTACATATTTGGTTCATAGTTATACTTCAATAAACAAACCCTTTGTTTATATAGTATTCATATACATATGTATGATTAAACACAGCGCAGTTTAAATTTGTACACTCACCCAAAATGTTTTGTGTCTATCTAGACATATATACATATATGCATTAAATGTATAAAGTACACATGTATCTGAAGAAGTAAAGCTGCATGCTGTGCATGATAAATGCACTTAATGATTTATTATCAGTAACAATAATGACAGTGTCTAAGTAGCTCTCTCCATATGTCTTCTTCCTATTTAGTGGCATAGCTTGTGGGGAAAAGCAGCAGTATTTTATTTACTTACATTGCTTTTCCCAAGTACATTCAAGTACTTATTGAAGCACATGAAATGATGATCTCTTAATTATAAAGGGGCCTGGTTATTGGACTTGATGAGAAATTCTTTCGAACTCAAAGGTTCATAGTTCTTTACACTGTTGCATGAACAAAGGATAAATGAGCAGTTATGATATTGTTAAATACTTAGCACCAGAATTTAAAATATTCCCCTTGGGTGACATATGACACTGTTTAGTTGTCTTTTATTTATTTATTTATTTTTTAATTTTACTAAACAGTGTTGGGAATCCCCACCACCACAATCTTTTTAATTACTGTTAAGTATAATCTGTATAATCCATATTTTTTTTGTAACTTTAATTCTTTATTTTTAGGTTATATGTACTAAAAGTAAAATCTTATGTTTCTTGTCTCATACTTTACTGCCTAAATTTCTGCAGAATATATATCTTGATGTAAGACTGAGACCCACCCTTGTTACATGTACCCAACCAAAGTACATATGGATTTCTCAACAAATTATTCAAAACCTTAACCATTGTGTGATCTGAAAACGTATGATCCTATTGGAGATACATGCAGAAAAGCAAGAGGTTGTATTCACTGTCAGTAATGAAAGATTCACAGCTGCAAAGGAATGAATTATGCATTTTCTGAAGACAGTAATCACACCATGGCAACATATTACGTATATAATCAGCTGTAATCAGCTTTCAGTAATCATGTAGGTAAATTTAATTCTATTAGTTCAAGTCACAACTTTCCTTAAGTAGTAATCTAAATCTAATTACACTGAGTTATTTGAAATTTTTTGAGGAACACTTTATTGTTTTCCAGCGCAGGCTATTTTGAATAAATTATACAATTGTTTCTGTATTTACAGTGTTCTCTGTAAGGCAACATTAATCAACTTTAAATATTGAGACATTGCTAATTTTCTGCTTGCCAATTTCTCTCAATTGTCATGGTATGAATAATTAATGGTAGCACATATGGAGGTCAGGTGGTTTCTATGGTTGTTTGAGATTGCATATGCCATTATTAAAAGAAGTACTTCCTATAAAGAATTAATGATCACATAACTTTCTATGCCATTTGTAACAAAAAGTGAAGCCCAGCGCTGTTCACCAACACCACTAATTGTTCTGTATATTGCAACAAGGCCTGTCTATTGCCAAATGCTCAGAGCAGAGCTCCTTACAGATAGATAGCTGTGAAAGCATTGTTTTGGAACTTCAACTTGCTTGAATCAAATATCCCCTTTTATGCATGGTTAGTTCAGTGGGCCAAAAAAAAAAAAAAAAAAATAGTTGATGGGAATATCCTGAAAATGGTTTGACTTTTCATTGGGTTGCTGGAAATAAATACAGACAAGGTTTTAATTTAATCTTCTGAAGCAAAATCTGCTTACAAGTCGAGCACATTGGTGGGTCCGTGAGCCTGCTAATGGCAGGGTCTGATTGTTCCTTAAAGGACAAGATTTACAGCAAAAGAAAGCCTTTCTGTTGAACAAGTAAACTCTATTTAAGAAGTGCTGGTCTCTATTTAAAGAGGGGAGGGCTGGCAGAGTCTTCTGTCATCTGGCCAACAAAAGGATAATGTGCAGAGACATTACAATTCAGTGGGGCAAACACTACTCTGTTGGCTCCCTTTCTCCCTCCTCTTACTCTCTCTC
>PVJA010000449.1:74643-173407 GCA_004027025.1 Myocastor coypus
TTCCTGTTTTTTTTTTTTTTTTCTGGGTCACTGTGTATGACATCACAGCTTTAAATCCAGTCATTCATCAGTACTGGTCGCTATTCCTTAGACTACAAAGGACTATTTTTAACAAGGAAATATGTTTAGCATAGATATAACAAACTTCAAAACTGGAAGAAGGTTTTGGAATATATTCTTTCTTCAGATTTTCTTAAAGCCCATTCCTCTTGTAAACTGTGTGTAAACATTTTAGTTTTTTAAAATTAAAATTATAAAATAATGTGTTTATCTTATAGTATTATCTGAGTATACTTTTTAAAAACTAGACACCCACCTCATGCTTCTGTTTTGAGTTTCCTGGTGGAAATCACTGTTAATGCCATTCATTAGGGCTGGGGAAATAGCTCAGTAGAATAAGTGCTTGCGTGGTAAGCACAAGGGCCTGAGTTCAATCCCTGGTTCTAAAAAAAAAAAAAAAAACATTCATTTGCTCTTTTTGCTGTGTATTGATAGATGTGCTGTGTTGTATGTGTGTGTATGCAAAATTTTTTTGAAAATTGGTGCCGGTGTAGGATAGACTTCTATGTTAAAAGCTGTAAGTACTCTCAGTGTATCTTAATAATAATTACATTATCTATGATATAGGCACAACATGACCAACTTCTTTCCTGATATTGCATTTTTTCTGTACTACAATAAAAATTCCCAATGACTATCTGTGAATAGATTAATAAAGGGGCACCTATTACCACATGAGCTTTCTATTTAAAATATGTTCAGAATATTTCAGGTAACACTAAATTTTCTTGTTAACAAATTTTCTACTTTTAAAGCAAGATACAATTCACCTACAAGCAGGCACAGGGGCTGGGGTTCAGCCTGCCATGCCAGCCCCATCCCAGTCATGTGCTGAGACAGCAGTTGAGACTGGGTGTAGTAGCATGCGCCCATAATCCTAGCCCGTGGGAGGCTGTAAACAGGCGTATCACTATGAGTCCAATCTAGTAGTGAGACCCTGAACACCCTGTACATCCTTACTTAAAAATAACTAAATAAAATAAAATGTTACAGGCATTTTTAAAATAATGTAAATGTTTATTGATCCTACCATGACCTTTTAAAGAATTTAAATCTGGATGAGTCAGTGGTGTGAAAATAAAAATAGGAAAGAGGCTAAAATGATTTATGATGAAATATGTTGACACCTAAAATAAACCATATGTGAAGAAAAATATTTCATAGTATTTATTTTAGTTTGATTCCTATATTTTATGGAAACATTTGTATCGCCCTTGCCAAAATGATAATGTCTAAATTAATCTCTTTTTACTTTTAAAAAAATAATCCAGAAGTAAAAATAAATATTAATAAATTTCTGCCACATATAAAGCAGGAGTAATTAGGCTGTGTCTCCTTGAGCCTGTGTTGGGAAGCTGCTCGCTTCACTGCTCAATGGAGAGGGGAAAATAGAAACACAGCCACATCCGTCATATGTTCTCTGCATGTGGAGCCTGTGCTTTGACATACATGACATGAAGTGTCAGAAGTAAAGCTGTTGTGCAAATTTAAATAATACTATTTTCATTAAAATCAAAAATATGTGCGTTTGTGGCCCTTATGAACCGTACTTTATTAGCCAGCCTGGGTTTTGCTGCAAGAACTTATGATTCACCTCATGTATACCTAGAAACACAAGCATAGTGTTTATTAAATCTACAGTTAGATTGCTTAGAAATTCCTTCATGCAAAAGATAGCTAAATTGGAGAGGTCTCTAAAACCCTTTTCAAATGTCAAAGACAACTTTGGGAGGGTTCAGAGACAGTTATCCTACAGAGGAAAGACAACTCTGCTGTAAAGCGTTTCAAGAACTGTCATGTGGAGGGTGACTCAGATTCATTCTGGGCAGCCACAGAATGGCACAATTAAGACCAATGACTAGATGCTAAAAGAGCATTTTCTCAATTTTAGTTTAATCATTGATATATTTTGTGCTAAAAGTTTTTGTACAAAATTAAAATATTATAAGAAAACAATGTATCCTTTGCTTTGACTACCAAAAAGTTCAGTAGCTTGGTATATTTTCTTTCAAAATCTTGTGTATCTATAATTGTATTCAAATTAGTTGGATACTCACACTTTTAACTGTATTAGTTCTTATAGGGAAGAAGGTTATTAAAACTGTTGCATGGTAATTTGAACATAGCTATTCTTTCCACTCAGATCTTTCTCTTACTTAATAGTACTTAAAAAAAAAAAAAAAAAAAAAAAAAAAAAAAAACTGATCCATTTCTTCAGTTTCTTTCTTAGTCTCCTGTTGATTCCTGGATACAGCTTGAAAGGTAGTCTTTTCAAAAGTATATTGCAAATATAAGGCAAACAGATTTGCAAAGTCTACTTAGGTTTTTTGAGGAATGTTCAGGGTTTTATTAACTTACTGAAAGAAACATTGGAAAACGATTTAGAAGGAAAAACTGAGATTCTGGCTGACTTTGACCTGTTGATAGTTCAATAAGGTGAAACCTACAAGATTTGTGGCATGGTCGATATTTAATAGAAGTTGGGGGTTGGGAAAGCCACAAAGAATAATTTGCCCGTCAGAGAAATAAGAAAAGCTTCGGAGGAAACTGATAAAGTTCTAAAATATTTTTCAGGACTGAAGATATGTTATGAAATCTTGCCTCTTTTCCTTGTGAAATTAATTCCACACCAGTGTATTCTAAAGAAGAACACGCTTGTATTTTAAGGTGCAGTATAAACCTTTAGATATACATAACAGAAATGGCCTGAACTTCAACAGTTTTCACGCAAATCTCATTTGCGTGAATGTTTGCAGAAGTTTATTCCTAGTAGTGAAAACAAATAAACAATCATGTGGTGTGAAATTAAAATGACTAAATTAATATAGGCATATAGGGGAACACTATGGAGCAATGAAAACATTGAACTGCTTTTACATGAAGGAATGCTAGTTTCAAATACCATGCTGAAATAAACAAACTAGACATAAGAGTGCCCAACAATGATGCAATTCTTGCAGAGTACAACAAAACAAAAACAAAAAAACAGGCAGAAACCCAGGCATGGTGTTGTATGCCTGTAATCCCACCACTTAGGCAACTGAAGTAAGAGGATTGTCATGAGTTCAAGGCCAGCCTGGGCTATGTAGTACAACACTCTCTCAAAAAAAGCCAAAACCCAAAAAAATGAGGTAGACATTTGCATGATGGTGCATGCATGAAGTCCCAGCTAGTTGGGAGGCTGTGGCCAGAGGATTGGAAATTCAAGCCTGGTGTGTAAAATTTAGCTAAACCCTCTTTTAAAATTTAATAAATTTTTTAAAATTTTAGAGATGGTAGCTTAAGGCTTCCCATATTCAGTCCCCAGTCAACACACACACACACACACACACACACACACACACACACACACACACAAACAGGCAAAATCTAACATGTGGTGTTAGAAGTCTGGCTAATATGGCAGTGACTATTTTGAAGAAACAGTGACTGAGAAGGCTAATACTGTTGCTGTGGTGCTCTGAACATTTTTCCTTGATCCTTTGGTTTCTTTGGTGTATTTACCTTATATTAAGCTTATATTAAGCTCTGTATCTGTGCTTTGCCTACTTCTTACATGTCTGTAACACTCTGATAATACTGTATTTAAAAAGCTTTTCTACCCTGCCCTACTCCCACAGACAAACAAACAAAAATCTGGACACTTAATTAATTCTTTATGCATTATAAGAAACTCTGTGCTGTGGAAATAACCCAAGTTCATTAGAGATAACTAACATCTATTTATTTTTGTGATTAGTCCAATTTTGAGCACCCTCCTCATGGTTTATTGTGAAATTTAAATGCATTAGTGTCCTTTTCTAGCCTATGACGTAGAAATATCTCCAACTTATACTGTCAGTGTATATCTAAGATTTTCCTACATAACAAAATTATAATCATCATACTTTGTTTCTGTTTCACCTGCCATTTTGTTTTTTTGTCATGACATTAGTCATTTTCCATTGGAAATATTTTATTGACTCAAAGTACCAACATAATATTTACTATTTCACTGTGTTGGGGAATATGTTATTTCCAGTAGAGGAGAAGCTTTTCAACAACGATGTTAGAAGTGAAACACACATCTCAAAAGAATGTGTTCTTTTTCTCATAAACATTCAAGATGAAGCTGAATGGCCGTTTACTGAAAAAGTGAACAGATCCAACTGAGAGAGTGCCTTAAAAATATTAGTCTTTTCAGCTGTTTATGGAATGAGTTAGGTTTTGGAAGCCCCTCAAATTCTGGTTGCCTGGGATATGTAATCAAACAAAGTCAACAGGAATTTTGTGAAATGTTTACTGATGGTCAGGTGCTTGATTCTGATTGTTATATCTGTGGATACTGATTCAGTGCCTATGCTTCAATATTTATCCATCAGCCTTGTGATGGTTTTCAAGGTGAAAGATTGACACCATTGACATTGCTGGAAATCTTCGCTTTGGCAAATTGAAGACTGTCTATCTCCAAAAATTGTTTTCAGTGGCAGAAGAATTTTTAGCAGAGGTTGTAGAATTTCTAGTCCTTATGCACTTTTTCCAGGGCTGGTTATAGTGGCTTAGAGAACAAAAGGCACATTTTGGGAAGGCTCTTGGGGAAGAATTCACCCAAAGGAAGGAGATTGGTTTAGTGACCTTGCACCAGGAGACCTACAGCTGGCAGGAGGTGGGGCTGCTGGATATGGGGACAGCGTGGAGATTTGTTTTGGGTCTGCTTAAGTCCAGTTATTCTGTAGTACATGCAACTCCTGGCTGTTAAAAGTTGTGTGGGTCCTAAAAGTGAGATTGCATGAAGTATAAGTCTCAGGTAACAGATGTGGGCTCCCCGTCTGACATACGGAGTCAGCACTGGAGCATGAGAAGTCTTGAGATGGATGTCATGGTGGTGAATGCTCTGTAGCACATCAGTTAGCTGAGGTGTAGCTTAGGTTGCAGTGTGGTAAAGGCATTGGGTGGTCACCCAAGTGCTAGGCTGACCCACAGTACTGCATTTATAGTACTCTGTGCATCAGATAGTGAGCAATCTCACCAGGGCAGGCACAGACAAAATTAGAAAAAAAATGTGGACAGTGTTTAAAGTAGAAGTGGCAGTAGGAACAGGAGAGATCCATTACATACATGCCACTTATAGACCACAACTAGAGATGTCAGAGATAAACCTTGGAAGAATAACCTCATGTAAACAACAAGCCCAAGCTAGCAAGAAGGAATATGGCCCTGCTTTGCCTGGAGTGCTTTATGGGGCATCCAGAGCCTGACACTTATGTGGGTAGCAAGAAGACTGTGTAAGCAACTAGGAAACCCAAGCAACATAAATATAACTTAAGCTAGAGTGTGCGTTAGGTAAACATGGACCATTTACCAGGGAAACTCACTAAAGTGTATCCTTGGATACCAGCAAAGTTTGCCTTGTTATCATTTTGTTTACTCCTATAGTTTTATAAAATAGGTTATAAAGTATTCATTGAATGGATTTAGAGCTTCTTATTGTAATTTTCCTCAGGAATTTCTCTAATCATGGGTTAAGACAAAAATTACCTTTTGTAGTCTCCCAAACCTGGGATCTGCAGTGTGCCTTTCTACTTCTCAGGGTTTTCACCTGCTTCCTCTACATTTCTTATTTGGGGTTAGTTCTGGCATTAAACTACTTCTAGGTGTGACCAGAAGAAAGGCAGAAAGGTTCGTGTGTATGAAAAAAGAAATGTGTGTCAGTCCCGGAGCTAATGTCCATTTAGTTTAATACAACAATAAAAGGGTCAAAATAAATTAAAGATCTAAATATTAAAACAGAAACCCTACTTCTCCTGGAAGAGAAACTAGAAGGAAATCTTGAAGACAGGGGTAGGCAAAGAGTTCATGGACAAAAAATCAGAATGCACGTATAACACTTGAAAGAATCAACAACTGATACCTTCTCTTACTGAGAAAGTTTTGTTTGTCAAAAGGAAATTATCAGAATAAAAAACAATCCCCAAATTTTGAAAAAAATCTTAATTAGTAAGTATTCAGACAAAGGTCTTCTATCTAGAATTTATAAAGAACTACATTATATTAAGGTCTCTATATTCAAAGACCCAATCCAGAAGTGGGCACCTGAGATGAACACACACTTCTTGTAGGAAGAAATATTAGAAGCTTATAGATATGAAGAAATGCTCCACATCATTAGCCATTCGTGAAATGCAAATTAGAACATTTATATACCATCTCACCCCAGAAAGGATGGTTATCATAAAGAAATCAACCAACAACAAATGTTGGAGAGGCTGTGGGGAAAAAAGAACCCTTTTCCACTGCTGGTGGGAATGCAGACTGGTGCAACCATTATGGAAATCAGTGTGGAGACTCCTTTAAAAAAAACTAGGACTGGAAATCCCATTCAATCCAGCTATCACCCTAATAGGAATTTTCCCAAAAGAACTGAAAACATCATATCATAGTGATATTTGTTCTCCTATGTTTATAGCAGCACAATTTGTGATAGCCAAATTTTGGAAACAAGCAAAATGCCCATCACCTGAATAATGGTTGAAAAAGATGGGGTGTTTTTATACAATGGAATATTGCTGAACTATAGAGATTGATAAACTCGAAGTCTTCATATATAAGTGGATATATCTTGAACATATACTCACAAGTGAAATAAACCAAACCTACATGTGTAAATGTCATATAATCTCTGTAGTATAAGAACTGAGAAGTAGAAATAAAAATGGAAAGACATAGTGCAACTACATGGAAACCAAGAACTTAAGGATTAAACAATGAAGAGACAGCAAGCAGAGAAGTTAGGAAACATGGCAGGAGCAAATCTATGCACTTATACACAAGATGAATTAGACAATGGTCCTACGAATCTCCAACAGGTTTTTCACTCTGAGTATAGCAATTTGTAATAATAAAACCAGGCTTGGAATGCCTGTCTTTGTGTTCTTTTACATGTGTACTACTACTAATGTCACTTCAATTATTGCTGTACTCTCAGGTAAATGTTTGTTTTTAAAAAAGGATAATTAAAGAGAATAAGAGACAAGGAAAAATGCCACAGAATTGGCCTGCTACAATTTTGTATTTGGTTAGACATCTAAATTGCTGTGTAAATATGTGCAACTGTTTATTTTATTACACTCTATAGAGATTTGTTAGAATATCACTGAGTGATGGAAAATAATAGTTCCACATTAAGTCTAAGGCATTTTTTATTCAGAAAGTCAGTGATGTTCAAGTACCTTTAACAGAGCAATAGTATCACTAGGCTTCTCTTCTGGAGAGTTAACAACTTAAGTTTGCAGACCAAAATTTTATTTAAAAAGAAGGGCTGAAAGGATAGCCAATATTTTGGACCTAGCCTTTCAAGATCAGTGAGGGCTCAGGACATAAGAGAACCCATACTGTAACATCCTATAACTCAGTGACATTTCAAATTTTCTGTTCAAGGGAGATAATGGGGCCACAGAGGAAAGAGATCAATGATATATAGTGTGCCTAAAGATTGTCACCTAGAGAGAAAACATTCTCTCAGGCTTTCACAGATAGCAAAATGATCAAGCAATGGCAGTGACTCATCCAGATGGCTGACACTGACAGAAGTTTTATAAAATGGTGTACATGGTTTCAAGGTAAATCTTTAGGGAATTTCACTGACCTTGTCAAATACAAAGGTTGCATGTTTTGTTATGTAGATCTTGCTGTAACTTGGCCTTAACCATCCAGCAGAAATGTTTAACCATGAGGCATAAAACCAGATTAGTATGCTGAGCTATAAAAGGCTCAAGTCAACAGCTTCTGACATTATCAGTTCTGCTGATAACCCACTATTATTACACAATATTGGACTATGCATACAACTACTTTCTCTTAGCTCAATGAGAAAATGCTTGTACCAATAGTGTTAAGTAAAGTTATCATGTCTGCATCTTGTACACTGAACAACTAATATGAGGACAACAATATGCATTGTATTAATTATTGTGGCTGTCCTACTAATGTGTTTTGAAACTGTCTTATTGTTATTTCTTATTAAAAGTAATAAAATTATAAATAATAAATAAAATTATTTTACTGTAACTGTGTAAAGTATAACATCATAGATTAATTTTCATGGTGGAGCTTGATTCTTGCTAAGAACAGTATTAAAATTAAAAAATTTTCTTTTACCTAAAAATATGGGAAGATACAATTGGAATTAGCTTTCTTCTTAGCCAATATCTGGGGACTTGTGCCCAGGCACACAGACCATATAAAATTTAAAGCTATTTGTTATCTGTACTTTTCTTTGTTTCAGTGAATGTTTACTTGCTTCATTCAAAGCCCAATCTTTGGACAATAAACAGAGCCAGGGACATGAATGTTAATAGCATAGAAGACCCAAACTCTTCTCCTTTGTTCTAAGAAAGTTAATATGTCACAATTCACATGTTGTCATACAAATAAAATAAAAGGATTCAGTGTTGCTTTACATTCAAGGTACATTTTAGAGCAGCTTTTTAAAATTCTTAAGTGTAGCTCAATGAATCTTGTGAAATTTGAGCTAGAAATATTTATGGAGTTGGCATCCTTTACCACTTTTCCCAATTGTGTGAATTTTTAGTCAGGTCATTTATTCCATTACACAATAAAAAATGCTGTGTGATTTAAACATTTCAATTTAATTTTAAAAAGATTGATTAATACTTACTTCGTCTCTTCTCCAAATTTGAAGAGAAGTATGCTTATGATGATGATCTGACACACACTTCTATATCTCTTTAATAACCGAACATTTTGGAAGATAGCACATATAAATGTTTAATTGAATCACTTACCCCAAGATGGAATAAAGCACATAATCTGTGATATACTCAGAGAAGAGTGTAAGGAGATCCGAGATGGCTTGGAGATGTAGGCAGCCAACTAATTACGTAAATAGATTCACAGCCCAGTTGGGTCACAAATTATGTTGCTAAACTTAGGAGCTGAATCTTGACCATAAATTATTGAAAAGCACTCTGTGGTACTCCTCTCTCCACGTTTCATAAATTAGATAAATGAGAGCTATGAAGCACCTGGAGAAAGTGTTTTCCTTGCTTTTTAAAAATCTTCTTTTATGATCAATTAGTGTCAGCTTTGAACACATCATCATGTCTAACGAGGAAATATCTAAGCAAGGAAATTAGTTTTAAAAAGAAACAAATAAAATTTTCCTGGCTAGGGAGATTTAACTTATTAGTAAAACAATGGTAGGTTTCTAGATCTTCTTATTCTAGAAATATATTGAAATATTATTAAATAAACTCCCACATTTTGTTCCCATGTTGTTACCAGTTGTTGGTGAAATAGTCATAGTTGACCAAGTTTTGTGAAGATAATTTTATTCCACCATACATTGAATGAACCACATTCAGATTTTGTTCATATTTAGTTGGAGTTTGCATATGTTCATCATTTTTGTTCATGAATCTGATCACCAGTTGATGGAAGAAAATAGCAAGTGAGGCTATGAAATACGACATTGTATTCAAGAAGATTTGGTTACCCTACTTAGCTTGTGATTTTCCTCTGTGCCTTATTTCTTTCTGTATTTGAGGTGGGAGCAACAATTTCTTTTGTCTATTTACTTAAATGGATGATTGACAAGCTTTTTGTTAGCAAAAGTCCTTTTAAAATTGGTTTTCAGATTCTCAGTTGAATATGGAGCATTGTGCCATGTAGCCCTCTCAGGTTCGAAGTTTAAAAATAGCCACCATAAAGGAACTCATGTTAAAAGGGTATATATTGGCTCTCATAAATGCAAGCCCTTCAGATAAAGCTGTATTCAGGACTTGCAAAACAATAACCACCCTCTGTGATAGCTTCAAACTCTAGTTTTCTGCAATGTGACAGCACAGCTCCATTGCCTCTAGCTCTGAGACCTTGGCCTAGCGGGAACTGCAAGATTGTGCTTCTCAGAGTTTCTCACAGAGTTTCCTGAGTCTCAGTCTTCACAGTGCACTCCTGAGCTATGGCTTTCCTTACTGAGTGAGAATCCAAAGGTTGTAGATCCCAGAAGATGCGGTTGTCAATCTCCTTCTTCCTGCGGCATTTGAGCATGATGCTAAGTGCCATTCCCTCCATTTGTACAGCCTTCCTCAGGACCTTGTGCTTGCCAGGCAAGCACTCATTCCAACTGAGCCATCTCCCTCTTTTTATGTTAGCATAAAAGATTTGTTCACTGAAAGGGAAGGTGCTTTACAGTGAATATGGTGGCTGGGAAATAAGATTTGTGAGACGCTATGAAGATGTTGACTTTCACATTTTTAAACAAGTATTTGCAAAATGTCAAAACTATGTTTAAGAATACTCAGAGCTCTCAAGACTTTAAGTGGGTTCCTTTTGATTAGCCACTGTCTGTTGCTGTGTGGATAACCCATTTGGTTCACATATTGGGTGGCATCTGCATGTGGACCTTCATAGTCTTGCATTTGTGTGATATGAAAATCTGCTCTAATTAATTTCTTTTCATACCAACTGACCTTGACATTACTATGGAGGCTTTAAAATTAAAAAATAGTAATTGTACATACAACTCTATTTTGTTGATTAAATTTTTCAGATGATAAGCACTTTGAACTCTATTTGCCTTGCCCCTGGAGAAGCCTTATCCTGGTGGGAAGAGGCTGGATTTCTGCCATTCACAGATACCCTGTGTGTGCAGCTTCAAGGGTTGCATGTGGGCAGTGCATGCATTGATACTGAGCAATACAGTTCTCACATTCTTCCTGCCTCTTATTTTGACACTGTGTATGGGTATGTGTGGGGTTGGTTGTTATAAAAACATTAGGGTTGAATCACTTCTGTTTTGTTGTGACGTTGTCTGCCTCACCATCCAAGAGTACGGCCTCTGTGCTGACAAAGCCTTTGTGTTTGGCGCCAGAGAAGGGTTTCTGTTGTCAGAAGGGGCCATCACCCTGTCATTGCCTACACACTGGTAATTAAAATGTGAATGTTTGACTCTAGTTCATGGAAGAAAATGATCAAAGGAATGTATTAAAGTGAAGACTTTAACTAGGCAGAATCATGTCTAATGAGGAAGAGTTTTTTGAGGTTTGGTAATTTATATGAGTGTCTGTGAAATATGGATAATGTTTCTGAAAGAAAATTGTTACTAGGAAACTATGAAAAGCACCCTAATTATGTGACCTCTTCATTACAGGAATAAATATAGAATTTAGATCACTGTGTATTAAACCAGTAATAACTAACCCACAAATAGTCTTCATGTCCTTCTGGTTTATTTCCAAAAGAAGAAAGACGTAATCTCCTTTTAAAGGGATGGATACCAACTCACAAAGACCGTATTTGCTTCACAGATCATAGGGATGCTATTGTGTTTTCACTGTTGAAATTTTTCTTTCGTATTGTTGCCTTCTACAGCATGACTGAAGGTTACAAAATTATATCTCTGTGTAAAACTTTTTGCTGTTTCACTGGCCATGACCTTACACTGATAAATGTCAAGCTCTTGAATTTGATTCAGAGCAGGACAGAAGAGCAAAGCTGGTGGCTCTAGTCTGTCACTCCAGGTCCCATGAGAGAGAGTCTTCTTTCCTAAGACCCACCTTCCTTTCATGGACCCTTGTACCACTGGTGCTGCTCTGTGCCTCTCTTTTTTTTTTTTTTTTTGGGTAGATGTACACCTCACCTCGTTTATTTGGTTTCTTTGGCGTCGAACTGAGATTGAGTGGGTGACTTCCTTTCCCAAGCTTGGGTCAGAGCTGTGGTCAGCATCCACTTTGGCCAAGGCATGTTTGACCCAGTTCTGCCTCAGGCAGCTGACCAAGAGACTGCTTTGGAAAGCTGGCAAGAGTCAGAGGAGCAGGGTTACCCACTGGGCAAAACTTGTAGGTTTCTTAGGTGAACCTTTGGGTATCTTCCCCCTCCCCTTACTCTTTCTTTCAACCTCTTGTCTCCGCTGCCTAGATTCCCTTCTTCTTTTTGGCTCAGTACTTGAAACCTATTACTTATGTGAAGTTTTAGCAGTGAATTGAGATGGGGTGAAAATGCTAAGAACTGACTTTGCTCCTTCCGGCCAAATGACTTTTCAAACATGTTGTAGCGGAAAAAAAAAAAAAAAAATTATGGAAAAGCTTAAAATAATACTAAAGTAGAATGAAAGACATTTTCTATGAAAAGGGTGAGTAAATAAGTGAAATAGCCTTTTGGTAGTGTACATGCTGAAATGGCTTATTCTGCCACTTTTATTGCTTTTTTTTTTTTTTTTTTCTGTTTTGGAAGAAGCATCCGTCTTCTGGAGAGGCAGCTTGTTAACAGGTAAGCCAAGCTTTATTATATAGACTGTAGTTTACTAATGGCCACTGTAGAAAATAGCCCTTCACCTCCTATTCTTGCTCCCCTGCCAGTGACTCAGCCTGCCTTGTGATGATTTCATTTCCATGGCATTCAAATTACAAACTGTTTTGAGAGTGCAGATTTGGGTGATTGTGTTGAATCTGTAGGGTTTTCTGAGGCATCTAGGCCCCCTGGGCTACGTCATATAACTTTCTTGTGAAATTGTAGGGAAATTGGCTATTGGTTGTATACAGCGCGTTTTGCAGTCCTTGTGTTAAGGAAGACATTCGCCCCCTCCTTGAGAATCTTCAGATTCTGCAGCTTTTCATATCTTGAAATATTTCCATCTTCAGTTTGTACATTGCTCTGGATGAAGTTGCATGGTTGGGAAAGTCAGCTATATGTTCGATTTTAATAATTGCAACAGTACATGAAGAGATTATGTAATTCTATTCTATTGCCCTATTGATTATAAATACAGCATTATTTAACTTCTGTTTCATTTTAAACTTTATTAAATTATAGCTATACTATAAAGGTTTTGACAGTGGCTAAGCATGCTGCCCCTCAGGACAGTTGTTGGATTATGAAGACTTCAGTGGAAGGATGGTGCAGGATGCCTGCATCTGTGGGCAAAATTCACAAGTATCTAGCAAACGTGGGCTTTTTCTGAATTCTAGTACAGAATATTTGGGAGGAAATACTACTATGTTCTCCTGTGTGATAGACTGGGCATAAAAGTTGTGAAAACAAACTAATGTTCTACTGTGACTAACATTTGTAATTTGACCTGTTTGATCAACTCTGGAAAATAAACAGTGGTTCCTAGGGACCACTGGAAAAGTTAGAAAGAAAATTAAATTCCTAGCACTCTTCCTGTGGGGAAACATATTAACTGTGGAAAAGAATAATGAAGTCAAATAAAATCTAGCAAAAGGCCTTGCATGTGTGTGCATTTGTGTAGGCATGATCTACATCTGTACCTGCACATGCTTCTCAGACATACATGGACTCAGCCGTCAAAAACATTTGGAGTCTTGCGTGTTTAATTAAGTGCTTAAACTAGTACCAGATTGGTTTTTAGAATGCAAAGCTAACTCTCCCGACATAATTTGTTCATATTCAATTGCAAATCAACGAAATTTTAAAATAAAAATGTGTTACGCAATGTAGAATGCAGAAGTCGGTATTAGTAATTTGAAATTGAAATTAAAATTAAAATTTAAGTGGTAAAATGGGGTTTAAAATGTTTCTCATAAAATTAAAGGATCTAAATTTTTTCTAACATTTTTTAAAACACTAAGTCCACAGTATTTTACTTAAATCCAGCAATGTCTACAGTGTGTATTTAGAGACATAATACCTGCTTTTGGCTTTGTTAGCAGCAGTATTCACAGATTTCTGATAATAAGATTCCTATTTTAATTACATATAAATTCATCTAAATTGGCACGCTACAAAATGTCTGCTTTATAAAAAGCAACTTACTTTTTTGCTGGGAAATTTAAACTGAAATAATCACTTTGTTAAGAGAAAGATAAGCACTGAATAGAGACATCCAGGTATTTTAAGATCAGCTTCACTGTATTGCTATTAGAAAAATTTGTTTGCTTAAGCCTGTAGAAAAAAACACATTTCCTTGTTTGATTTTTGTCCCACAATCAAGCAGTACAAAGCCCTGTGTGATTTGTTTTGTGTTATTTTGGGAGCCTGTCATTGCTATCTTACCATGGAGGTTGAATGGAATTTAAACAATCTTAACAAGAGCAATCTTGTAGCATTGGATTCTTTCATCCTCTTATTGATTATAGAGTACAAAAAGAGGGGAGCAAGGGACTGATACAGCTGGGATACCTCCTCTCCCACTGTTCATTTTTATTTAGACAAATGCAATAAATTTTGAATAAATTAAATTGTTTCACTAAATGTAGGATTCAAAAAATTTACTTATTTGAACTGAAATCACCACTTTGTTAAGCATTATAATTCTTACCTATATCTCCAGGTAAGCATCTGAATACAGGCATTCAGTTATTTAAGCTATTATTTATATATTTAAATGTTTTCATTATGATGCTTATTCTAGCTTATGTGTAAGGATGCTTATATGCAGATGTTATATGTTATGTAGAATATCTCATTAGTTTTTCCCAGGTATGAGTTACATTACTACCAGAAAACAAAGGACTAAGCCAGGTGTGATGGCACATGCCTGTAATCCCAGCACTTGGGAGGCAGAGGCAGGAGGATGGATGCGAGTTCAAGACCAGCCTCAGCTACAAAAGTGGGCTCAAGGCCAGCCTGAACTGCATAGCGAGGCTCTGTCTCAAAAAAAAAAAGAAAAGAAAAGAAAGGAAGGAAGGAAGGAAGGAAGGAAAAAAGAAAGAAAAAAAAAAAGAAAGAAAGAAAGGAAAAGCAAAAAGAAAAAAAAGAAAAGAGAATAAGGGCCTGGAGAGATTCAGTAGCATAGAGTCACTAGCTTAGTAAATGGTTATATTTAATTTAGTTCATTCTATTCTTATTTAATGTTCTTTGTTTTTAATTATAAGCCTGTATTTGACACCTGTGTTCTCAAAGGAAATGGGCTAGGTATTATATCTGTGAATATAAACATGTGTCTGAACCTTTTAGTCAATGATGTTATAACAGTCTCATTTTGATGGTCACTTTCCAATATCTAATCTCCAATAAATGAATTTCTGCTTGTTTTGGCTATTCATCTTTTTTTCTTGCCTCAGGGCTTCTGTTTTATCTACTCTTTATATAACTGTGTGTAGTATTACTCAAATACTAGGTTCACCTTATGAGCCTTTTATTGAAAAATGCTATTAGGAATTAAGACCTATTTTTTCTGAATGCAGTAAGCTCACCTAGTGAAAAGATCAATGATCATTTTACCTCCTGAATGAAGTAGTAGTATTGCAGCATTTTATAGAAGTAAGGTCCCCTCCCAATTTCTGGTGCAGCCTTCGTATCCAGTGGCTATCTGCAGCTTTATTTCTTCTGCTGTCATTTTGTTTGCCTTTTTTAGTGCTACAGATAAATACCACCGTATATACCATATACATTTTTCTGTAACCTGTCAGGTTAAAGTTAAGTTTGTAAGATTGATTTTACATTTAGCTTCCTTATTTCCACTGCTATGGAAATATCTACCTTCTGACTCTATCGCCACTTACTTATTTCACTGTTGCTGGATATTTTATGCCAGTGATGAGTAATGCTGTCATTTGGGAGTTTTCACTATAAATTATCATTGTGTAGGATATGAATGTGGTTAAATTTTAATGCTTGGTGTTCAGTTATTTTCCCAAGTGGATTTGCCAGTGTGTAGTCCTCCAACCTGGAAGTTTTAGCCACTTCACTTCTTTGTCAGTACCTACTATCTCCAGTCTTTAGAATTCTAGCCATAGCACAGAGTTTTTAATTTAATTAAAAAGTTCCTAGCCAGGGATGATAGTGCACGCCTATAATCCCAGCACTTAGGAGGCTGAGGCTGGAGGATCAGTGTGAGAGAGTAGCCTGAGCTATAAAAGTAAGCTCAAGGCCAGCCTGAACTGCATAGTGAGACCCTGACTCAAAAAAGACAATAAATAAATAAATAAATAGTTCCTCAAGAGTCTCATAATTGAAAGAGATTGAAGCTAACTTTTAACTTATTTTAGATTCTTTTTTTGATGTTTGCTTAATATTTTGGTTTCTTTGTCCTGGTCCTACCATTTAAAAATTTTAGGCCGACTCTGGGCAGCCCATGGAATTCTGGTGAGGTACAAACCATGGGCCCCAGTGTGTAAGTGTAGCAGCTGTGCTGGCACCCGGCGCAACCATCTGAGAGCCTAGGAGGACCCTGAGCAGCCTCAGGATCTTGGTGAATCAGGCCTGTGCCCACCACCTGCACAGAAGCTTTGTTGAGCACCAGCTGATCACCCACAGCAGCAGTGAGAGCCTTGGTGTGTCCTACCCTCACCCCCCACACACACTGTAGTGGGAATCTTACTGACCCACATTCCACCACTCCCACCACTACTGAGCTGGGTGATAATTGGAAGCTTCAGAAATGCCCAATGCAGGAGCATAAGGTAATCTCAGTCCTCCAGTCCATCCAGAACAAGTCCAAGAGACAATGACACAGGAATATGGAAGTTATACACCTGCAGTTTCTGAAATGATAACAACTAAAGTAAGGAAACAAGTCTAGTAGGCTGTAGAAGAATGAAAAAGATTGGTGAAGTACAAAACCCCTGGCATGACAAAGATAAGCCAATACATATGTGCTATAACCATCAAATGTAAAAGGCCTCGATTTATGAACCAAAAGAAACAGACTGGTGGAATGGATTAAGAAAGAAAATCCAACAATATGCTGTGTACAAGAAACACACTGAGCTCAAAAGGAAATACACAGACCAGAAGCCAAAGGATGGGAAACATACGCCATGCCACAGGAACCCAGATAAACGCAGGGCTAGCTAATCTTGTTGTTGATAATATCAACTTCAAATCAAGCAAAAATGATTCAAAAGATGAAAAAGTTCACTACATACTTGTTAAGGGAAAACTGCAAGAGAATGAGATAACAATTATAAATATATATGTACCCAGTATAGGTGCACCCTCCTACAAGAGATGCATGTTAACAGACATGAAAAATAAAGTGATTTTTCATTTATTTAATAATGAAATTAGTATTTCTAGAAAAATTTCTCCTTTTACCTTCAATATCTGTTTTTCTGTTTACAGAAACATCTATTACAGCATTAAAGTTCCCCTATATGTCACCACACTATTCTCTTGAATTTCCCAATCTTCATGGTTTACTCTTTCTATTTATATTTCTGTATTTTCATTTCCCTTATGTTTTTTCTTTGAATTTACCTTTGAGTTCTTTTAATTTTCTGAAATCAATGGGTGCTTATGTAAGTTTATATTTTCTTCCTTTATGTATTGGGGATCATAATTTTTCTCAGCATTATTTTATTTTTACCACTTTTCATATCATCTGTAAAATTATTTAATCTGTTGTTACTTGATTGTTCAAATCATAAGTGACTCATAAATGTAATTTTTTTTTTTTTGAGACAGGGTCTCACTATGCAGTTCAGGCTGAGCTCACTTTTGTAGCCTAGGCTGGTCTAGAACTCACACTGATCCTCCTGCCTCAGCCTCCCAAGTTCTGGGTTTATAGGTGTGCACCACCACACCCGGCTCTATAAATGTAATTCTTACTTGCCAGAGTTACAGTATTTTTCTCTATATTTTATTTTATTTATTTATTTTTAAATATATTTAGTACAGGGTCTACACAAATCTGCTACACAGATCAGACTTGTAGTGATCCTCCTGTTTTCAGCTTCCCAGCTCAGGAATTGCAGGCATGCACCACCATGTCCAGTCTCAGTTGCCCTCTCAGCGCACACTGAGGGCGGAGCCAGTACAGCACCCCTGGGATTGAACCCCTTGCCTGAACCTGCCTAAGCAGGTGCTTTAGTCCACTCAGCTGTCTGGCCGGCCCATCTCTATATTTTATTATGAATTTTTAGATTAGTTCTACTGTGAGTAGAGAACATTCTCTGATTTTCATACTTATAAATTTATGAAGAGTTCTCTCATCAGTTACTATAAAAATGGTTTGTATGTACTGGAAATAGGTGATGAAATTATTTTCTACATTTATATCATTTACTGAGAGAAATATGTAAAAATTCTTCTACATAGATTTGTCTATTTTACCTTTATTCCAAGCTCTTCATTTTCTCTTTCTTCTCTAATAATAAGTATTTTTCTTGATGATTCTAATTTAACTGTGCTGGTTTTGTTTGGTTGTTTGTATAATGTATCTGTTCTATTCATTTAGCCGTAACTTTATGATCCTTATGAGTAAAGTAGGTTTCTTATTAGCAGCACTTTGTAAACCAGTCTGAAAATAGTTATATTTAAAATGTAAGGTATTTAATCTATTTTCATTTAATGTAATAATTGCAGCCAGATTTAGATTTCAAATAACCTTCATATTTTTCTTTAGTCTCCATGGTATGTGGCTCAAACTTGCATTTTTTACTAGAATATGTTATGTTTAATATCAGCATTGGGTAACACCATTATTAATGTTGACTGTGAGGTCATTTGTACCACGGTTCTCTGGTTTTGGGTCATGTGGTCTTCTTTCTTCACCTAATGTCGGCAGTCATTTTATATTCATTTAAAGAAGAAATGAAGCCCAGAACGTCAGCTGAAATTTATGGTTCTTTTGACAAATGACAAAGAACCTTAGCTTTACTAGGTCAGCTTAATTCATATTCTAAGGTTGCAGTTTTTATACCTTAGTTTCCTAACTGTATACAAATTTTTATATAGTCCCTCTTTTTTGGTGGCCTTGGCCATCAAGTTATATTCTCCGGGGGCCAATGAGATAGCTCCCTGGTCTTAGTGCCTGGCTGAGCAGCTCAGAGACCATGCCTCGATTCCTGACACCACAAGCGCGCTAGCCACCCCAGTGGCCAGGGAATCTGGGTGTGGTGGAACGTTATCCCAGTACTGAGGCTGAAAACAGGAGGATCACTGCCAGCCTGAGCTACATAATGAGACTCTACCAAATACATTTTTTTTTTTAAAGTTACATTCTTCAGGATCTCTGAGTATGTCACAAGTCTGTTCAACCTGTTTTCTGACTTTTATTTATTTTTTAATTTTTGCAATCCTGGGGAGTGAACTCAGGACCTCATGCTTGCCAGGCAAATGCTTATTCCACTGAGCTATCTCCCTGGCCCTTAACTCTTTTGAAACCCACAATCATCAGGCTTATCTCTCTAACTTTTTACCATGGTTCTTAATTTTTTAAAATATTTATTTATTTGATCTAGGGTCTCACTATGCAACTCAGACTCCAGTGATCCTCCTGTCTTTTAGCCTTGCTAGTGCTAGAACTACAGGCATGCAGCACCACGCCCAGACTCAGTGATCATCTCAGCACAGGGCCAGCACAGCCTGTGGAACCAGGGACCGAACCCAGGTCCTTGTGCTTTTCAGACAGTGCTTAGACCACCACGCTATCTGCCTGGCCCGTTATCATGTTTCTTAAAACAGTGGAGTGGTAAAACAGTATGAGGTATGCTGTTCACTTCATCAGAGTCTAAATAAGTTTTTCTTCTTCCTTTCCATTTCCCATCTAGAATAGGATGTCACATAATGGCGTCGTATCTCCTTAGATTCTGCTGCTCCATGGGAGAGTCAGACTTTGATGTTTATGATCATGATGAGTTTTAGAAGTGATAGGTATTTTTCTGGCTAGAAAATAAGCTCTGGAAGAATTTTTATCATCTCCTTCTTAAAATTTTGGTGCAATTTCTGACACCTACCAGAAATCCATGCTTATGTCATGAACAAATGAATGCATACATGAATAATTATGTGGGAATTATAAAGATGAGAAAAGAGCATTGTGTTTATTGGGGTAATGAATTATTCTTGAGCTATCTTCAATTTCCTCACACTTGGTTATTTTTCCTTGTCCTCTAATCTTCTGGACTATGGTCCATAACTGCAAACCAGATGATTCAAAACTAAATTGAAAAGACAAAAATAAATCTCAGTATTGTCCAACTTATGCTTGGAAAAGCGCATTGGTTATTATTTCAAGCATCTGATTCTGGACTTCTACTTGTGGTCCTTCACCATCATGCCTTTTCTACAATTCTCATAATCACTTATGGTATATTAATTTGTACTCAAATATAAGTATGCTTACCAATGTTTTACCATAACCAATGATTAGGTCTTTATAAATTCTAATTTTATTTCATGGTTCAGGGCACTTTCATCAGTGTCTCAACCTGGGTGGCTGACCTGAATACGTAAAATCACCTGGAGTGCATGTCTTAGGGGGAGTTCATGAATTTTAACAATCTTAACTAAGATCCATTTCAACAGTGAGGTTTGAGTCACTGGCCTAAATTGTGGGAAAGTGTCCAGATTTTAAAGGTGCTTTAAGAATGCCCTCCAGTGATACTGTTTGTCTTTCTTCTATTTCACACACTCCTGTTCCTGTCCTGTACCCCACCCCACCTGAAATTAAAGCTAGAGCTTTAGGTCCACATGACCATGTTCCTGAGACGCTGCCACTGCGGTGCATTTTGGGTGGATCACGAGGAAAGCAAATCCTGTGAGCACTGAGGGTTCTCACACAGTTTTTGCTCACCACCAGGACAGATGACCTGTTTACACTTGGCTTCCCTCAGAAGCCTTCCTTGAATGTAGATGGAGTGAAAGACTAGATCAGTAGTTGGAAAAGCTTTAGAACCAGTGTCACATGCTTGTTATTTATAGGTATGGTTTCTTTTGCCATATTCACTTCAGTTTTTTGAAAAATATTTTCAAAAAATCAATGAGAAGGAGCTCAGAAGTTTTTATCTTATGAACTACATGTGTATATGTGAATGTATTTTGCTGCTTGAAAAGAGAATGCTATAGCTTATTCTACCATATTCTCTTTGGAGAACAGCAATACATTTCCTTGTTCACATTGGGTTACTTTTCACTTTTATTTATCATCAAATAATAATCTGATATCGCTAAGCGTGATATGAAATGTCATTAGTGTATGATATTTCTGGGAAACACTAGTGTTATTTTGGGAAACTGTAGGCTGACCCTGAAAAAGTCACATTTAAAAGAAAAAAAGAGCATATTTTAAATGGTGACACATCTCACAGGAGCTTAGAAAAGTAAAAGAAACTGTGTAGGTGTTCAGTAGTAGCAACCTAATGATGCCACATTGCATTTCATGAATGAGCGTGATTCAGAAAGTTCGCCCGAGTAGGATCTCATGGGAGAACATACCTGATAGCTTTCTCTATCATTTAGAGAATATCTACTGAATAGAAGGCAAGATCGTGTTTTCTGTGACAGTAAAAATGAGTGATATCTAACCCCTTCATCTAACTGAAAGGAGTGAGGGTAACTCAAAACTACAGGTGAATCACTAATGCCATTAAGTATGCAGTAGTACTAATGAATTTTAAATAAGGTAAAGGTTGAAAGTAAAATGATGTCACTCACAATATTTCTTTTTCTCTTTAATAAGTGATTTTTATATAGAGGAATATATAGAATTGTATCAGAGACTAAATACACATGACTTTTGTACTCTATTATTATTTTTTTTTGTCTTTTTTTTTTTTTTTTTTTGTCTTTTTGAGACAGGGTCTCACTCTGCAGTTGAGGCTGGTCCTGAGCTCACTTTTGTAGCCCAGGCTGGTGTCGAACTCACACCAATCCTCCTGTCTCAGCCTCCCGAGTGCTGGGGTTACAGGCATGCACCACCATGCCCGGCTATTATTTTTATAAGAACATAATTTTTTTCTTTTTTTGAGACAGAGTCTTGCTATGTAGTTTAGGCCTTGAATTCAATATACAGGCCAGGCTGATCTTGAACTTGTAGTGGTCTTCTTGCCTCAGCCTCCTCAGTTCTGGGACAACAGGAGTGTGCCATCACACTCAGCTAAGAATGTATTTAAGAAACAAACAACAAAACAAAGTGCCCAAACAACAACAACAAAAAGCTTACCTTAGCTAATATCGTTGACAAGAGTAATCTTAATGTTCCTTGTATTTATTTTCATATGCTTAGTCAGGTATGAAATTTTCTTTTTCTTAATATTAAAATAAATTTTTCTCTTTTTTTCAGTCATTAGAATGCTGAAGTATAAGAAGCTTTTGCTACAGATATTAGTTTACATGAGGATCAATTAAAGCAGGGGTTGGCAAACTTTCTATAAAACCTAGAGTAAATATTTGAAGGCTATATGACCTCTGTCACAAAAGTTCAGCTCTGATTTTAGCAGAAAATCAAGTATAGGCAGCATAGAAGTTCATGGGAGTGGCTGCGTTCCAGGAGTACTTCATTGAGGAAAGCTGGCAGGGCTTGCATTTGCCATGGCTTATCCAGGGCTTCATCTGTGGTATTCATGCAAGAAGATTCAAAAAGTAATTTCTTAGACCTCTCTCAATCAGAGCCCAGAGATAAGCTCTTAGAATCTGCATTTAACTAATCAGTAGCCCTCGATATCACTTTCTTGATGTTTGAGAACTTCTGTGTAGTTCACCTACAAGGATAACAGTCTTAGTACCTTAAGGGGATGCTACCCACAATATTCCACACCCAAAACTTGGAGGAGGAGCCGTTTTATTTGGTTGACAATTTTAGAAATCTCAGTTCTTGTATGACTGGTGACATGGTAGAAGTACCTGGGTGGAGGAGAGCTGATCACACCCTAGGGGTGAGGAAGCAGAGACAGAGAAAGAAGGCGTGGGGCAGGAGCTGAGCCCTTGCAGGCCAAGTCCCCACTGACCTGCCTCCCCCGAGCAGGCTCCGCCCAACAGCCAGCCAGCTCTTGCGCCGCCATGGTGGAGCCCTCTTCCGAAAGCCCTGCTTATGCATGTAAAGGGATCTACATATAAACCACAGCAATAACTGAAGCAGAAATGTGTCCTCTTCAAGAAATTTTCACTTGGCTTGAATAGCTATTCTGAAATAGGATAGAGGGGATATTTATCAGAAGAAACCTCTATTTTAAATAATTGACAGAGATAGGGGTTTCTTAGAGTTCAAGTCCAGAAAATGAAAGCACTAAGAGTGCAAGAACCTTCCCCCCACCCACCTTTCTTGCTGTATTCCTAGAATCTGGAACTGTGCCTGGCATAGGTAGATGTTTTGAGAAATATTGACATAAAGAGTGAATGCACTTTGACACTGCTTCATTCTCGGCATACAGTGATTCCAGAGATCCAAATGACCTGTCTCTTTATCTGACATCTGACCAGCTGGGTCCTAGCTTTCCTGCCTCGCCCCCTCCTCCTGTATTAGGTTTTACCCATTGCTCAATGTATTTTGAGTAATTGGGAATTGTGAAGTTTCTCCTTTATTATGTTACTCTAGCATTCATGGCTCCAGAGCAAAATTTATGATCATTGCTGATTATATTAGCTAAGGATGTTTTGGTTATGTTCAACAAAAATCAGATGGCCAGTTGAAATGAAAGGGTGTCTTCTCATCTCAGTTGAGTGGTGTAAGACCTCAACTACAGGGTCTTTGGCCTTCTCTTTGGATGCCACCCAACATAACCTGGCTCCTTACCTCATCCTACCTCTGCTCCTTTGTACAGGGCAGATGCCCTGTGCCAGATTTTAGTTCCTACTAAAAGAGCCAGACTGCTCAACTAAGCTCAAGAGCTTTAATTATTTGTCTAGTAGATCAGGAGTACCATTATATAACCATCCCAAACACAGAGGCTATTTCCTGCAGGATGTCAAAGAAAGAGCACTGGGACGGTTTAGCCAGCTAAACGTGTTGACTTGGGTATTTTTAAAAAACATTTTGTTAATGATGGTTTATAGTCTTGCTTTCCAAATCTTTTTCTGTGTTTTAAATTCTGCTATTACTGCAGACGCAAGGCTGCAAGCCTCTAGGAAGTCCATACTGATGCCTCTTTCTGTATCTGCTCCCTCTGAATGATGCTGTTCTGTTTTTCAGACTTTCTCTAAACCTGAAGATTTGATTTGGTACCCTACTTTAGCTGCTTTTTTCTGGAAGATTTGATTTGGAGTTCTGTTTTGCTTTTAGCTTGTATTTATTTATAATGTCTATCCCTGCCTTACTACTGGCAAATTTCAAATCAAATCCCATAGCAAGAAATGTTACAGATAATATTCAGATTATTCCCTCTAATCAATGCCTCTCTGGTTCTGTCCTTGATTAGCTGCCCCCCGGGCATGCTCTGGCAGCATTCTGTGCTACAGAATGAGGTCCCTTAGAGAGACTGAAGCTTCTCCCTCCCTAGGGCCCCGTATTGCACATGCGCAACTCTTCAGGCTCTCCCTGTGTTATCACGGTCTGCAGGGCCTGGTGGTTCTGCGCACCATCCGTGCCGACCCTGGGCACCTCTCCTACTCAGCCTTCTCTGATGCAGTCCTGAAGTTCAGATGCTGAGAGGTCTCCATGGTGCCTGACATGGGCCTTCCCCCTACACTGCCAACATGTTCATGCCTGTCACGTTAACTCAGGGGTTTATTTTTGGCTTGTCCTCTTATAAGATACAGCGTTTCTATTTTCTGCTCAGTCAACAGCACCTATGTTCATACCACGCTCAGTAGTCTCTGAGGCAATATTTATTTTCCACTCATATGCGAACCCATAGCTCCAGTACATATTTGTATGGATGCCCAGCCCACTGTATTTCTAAGAAATATTGGCACAAGCCAAGACTCCATAAGTCACTACAACATCCTTTGACAGTGTAAAGATGGATCATTTAGGAAAATTTAAGTTATATGTAAAAAAGGCAAGTAGGGTATTCAATTCTCTTTTCCATCTTAATTTTCTCTTGCCCCATTAGCTCTTGCAGCATGCTTTTTTGTGGGGAACTGTAGTAATGCTGCTCTGGTTTACCACTCATTGACCGATGCACTTTTGTAATGTTGTCCTTAGAGCTTCATGCTTGTGGATCAACCTGTCAGTCATACGGTATCGGTGGAGTTCAATGGCCTTAAATACTCAGAAATTAAACCCTTTGACCTCTTTAGTTAGACTTAATGCTATATTAGCAGGACAGTAACTAGTGCTGTGATAATGCTCCTGTATACATTTATGTTGTTCCATATATGTCACTGACCGTGAAGAAAACTATTGTTACTTAGTTTGCCAGGTCCGGTACATTTCCCTTTGTTATCTACCTACTGGTGAATATGTGAAAAAATGAAGGAAAGAGAGGGCATCCTAGCATTTCTCCCAGGAAGATCGTCTTTCTACCCCATGCTGATGTTAAGTCTTGGTGGCAGCCCACAGTTTAGTCAGTGTGTGGGTGTGTGCGCCTTGCACGCACATATACATTTCATGGAAGCGCCACCGAATTGGAAAAAGCAATATATTTTAAATGTGCAGAAATCTCCATATAGGATACATAGTGTTTGCTGTGCTATTTTTCTGTCTTTTCTGTATGTGTTTAATTGTCTAAAAGATCTGAAGAAAATACTAGCAATATCCAGGAGATTCCCACTTGTGCTCTACCATCTCAGGTAGGGGAGGCTTTGCCAGGAGGTAAAATCAGGAACTTAGGGAAATGGAATTTGAAGGAGCAGAGTTTGTATTTGATTTTTAGGATGCATCAAACATAATCTCAAGAAGGGCCAGTGAGATAGCTCAGTGGGCTTAGGTAAGCACAGGGACCAGGGTTTGATTCCTAGCACCACATGCCACACTGGACCCTGTAATCCCAGTGCTGGCAAGGCTGAAAGCTGAAGGATCACTATGAGTCCAAGCTGTGCAGTGAGACTCTACATAAAATACATTTTAAAAATCTTAAGGATAGGGCCCGGCAGGATGACTCAGTGGTCTAAAGCGCCTGCTTAGGAAAGCTTAGGCAGCTGCAGGGACCGCAGTTTGATCCCTGGCACCACATGCTGCGCCAGCCCTGCCCTCAGGGCAGGCTGAGCCGGCCATAAAAATAAATAAATAAACAAGCAAAGTTCTGAAACAATAAAATAAAATAAAATTCTTAAAAAAATCTTAAGGAAACATTTTAAAATAATCTAATATAACCCTTTACTTGTACACATTTTATCTCTGAACTAATTATTTCCTTTTGTTGGGTAAGGCAGATTCATTACCACATTTTAGTAAACCTTAAAATTCTCAGATAATTTCAAAGTGTATATGAAAAAGAGAATGATTAGTTATTTATCTTGAGCTGAAATTTATATTCTCTATTTTTAAGATAGTAGAGGATTAATTCTTAATAAATGCAGCAATAGAAACCCAGAAATCAGACACAAATTGGCACGGTATAAAGCCATTCATAGCAACAATGTAGACTGCCTAGAGGAAATGATGCTGTGGAAGACAAAAAGGCAGGCGACAAAAGGTGTGGGTTAGGAGAAGGAAGAAAAGGGGAGGGAGGAAAGGAGAGACATAAATGTAAAGAGATCGTGGGGATATTGCCATCTTCATTATTGGTGAGTTAGGATAGAAAAGTAAAGATAAGGGAAACAGACTCATAGTTTCTAAATTGTACTTTTTTTAGCTGGGCGTGGTGGCTCACGCCTGTAATCCCAGCACTCTGGGAGGCTGAGGCAGGAGGATCGGTCGGTGCGAGTTCGAGACCAGCCTGGGCTACAAAAGTGAGCTCAATGTCAGCCTAAACTGCATAGCGAGACCCTGTCTCAAAAAGACTAAATAAATAAATAAATAAATAAATAAATAAATAAATAAATAAATAAATAAATAAAATAAAAATAAAAAATAAATGCATTGTACCTTTTAAAGAAAAATGTAGCTTTTTCACACAAAGTTGTCCGAAGTTATAATGCCTCTTTTCCTTTAGGAAGCTCACTCCAACAAGTGCGTAAGTTTCAACAATACACCATGTCTTGAACTTGGGCCTATGGTTCTCCTCTCAGCCTACAGCGATAGTAAGTGAACCTGTGAAAGCCTTGCCCTTTAGCTGTCTAATAGCTAACTTGACTGGCACTAGGAGGTCAAGGTACGCAGCCTATGGCACCTATGTGACTGCGTTTCTCTTTTACAACAAAAGATGCTTGTAGTCCATTTTTCTTTTTCTAAACTGAAACCTCGGAATTCAGGTTTAATTACAGAGTGGGCACTTTGTGATACCTAAGTGGGTTTGGGGTTGTACTTTAGCACTGGGTATCCAGAAGGTCGCCCTCATTGGCCTAGAGGTCATGAGCACCCTCCCTGCAAGAATGCATAGTTTCAGCCCCTCTCTGAGTGTGTGCTTCTTTCAGTGTACTCAACTCTCAAACCTCCCCTGACAGTTCTTCTTTGTGAAGGAAGTCGAGAACCAACAACAAAAAGAGAACCTACAACACCAGGCACGTAGGTGGTGTGAGTGAGGTCCCGTCCCTGGGGGGACCTCCTCGGGCCCCATCCAGTGACACTGGGAAGCATGCCATATAATTGAAAGGCAAATTGAGTCTGCTAATAATATTTCCAACTGAAGTTCATCATATGGTTTCTATTTACCATGTGGGTTTCATGGACGCTTAAGGGCGCAAGCTAGTCCTACTGCAGTGTTGACCTTAGTGACAATGCTTTACACAGTGAGCTCTGAAGGATCTCGATGTGGCCAGTCACAAGGGACGATCTCCTCACCCCCAAGAAGCTGCTACTGTAGTAATCCGAAACATGAGCCTTTTATTTTCCCCACCATTACCTTGAACTCAGACAGAGTGCCATGTCATCAATGTTCTGCTTATTAAACTAGCACAAAATTATTCTGCCTGTAGACTGAGTTAACTACATCCATAAGGTCATGGTTTATGAAGATGCAAGTATTAATTTCACAGAGGGTGCCAAACTCTGTAGAAATAAGTATCTGGATATGTGTTGGTTTTCGTTTTTATAGTCTCTCTCTTTCTCCCCTCTCTCTTCTCTCTCCCCTCCCCCTGTCTCTCTCTTTCTCCTGCCCTCCCTCTCTCTCTGTGTGTCTGTCTTTCTCTCCCTGCCCCCCCCACTTTCCATTCCCTCTGTCTCTATCTCTTTGTCTCTACCTCTACCTCTCTCTCTCTCCCTCTCCCACCCTTCCTCTGGTCTCTCTGTCTCTCTTTCCCCACCCTCCCTCTCTCTGTGTGTCTGTCCCTCTCTCTCCCTGCCCCCCCACTTTCCATTCCCTCTGTCTCTGAAGATACCCTGCATCCTGCTTTCATTATCAGAAATATATCATTTTAGAAATAGGTTCATTCTGTAGCCTCAAACAAGGCCAAGGTGGCCATTGAACAGTACATCAGTGCTTTAACTGTCAGCATGGAGATGCTGCTTTCCTTCTAATTTTACGAACACTCTAGCCAGTCCCCATGCCTCCCCAGTCCATGCAGCTGCATAATTATACATCAGATCTCCAAAATGAATTAGTTTATTTTTAAAACAGCTAATTGCCTTAGTGGAGTCATGTTTTACCAGAAGCACAAAAGGGCTTTGTTCATTGCAGGGAAATTTTCTTCTCAGATGAATGTGTTAGGCTGTAGCTTCTGTGACTGTCAGTGATAAACAACAAAATATCAGCAGAGTCCCCCAATATCCCTAAAATTTCAGAGCGCCCCAATGAGCTTCCGGTGTTGTTTACTTTCCACAGAGCTCTGTGTGCTCTTAAAATTAAAGTGGGATACTTAGCAGCCTTGTGTGGTGCCGCGGTCAGTGACAAGGCCCCTGCTGTATGCTCTTCTGTAACCCGCTTGGGTAATTTCTCTTGACATAAGACTTTGTGTTTAAAAGGCAAAACTTGGATTGCATGTTTAATCCTTATGAATGATGAATGGTTTTGAGTGGTAATGCTTTGCAATTAAAATTTCCCTCTATTATGGTCCTAAACATAATCTTCTGAATTTTGTTGTCGGATGCTCTTTGCCTTAGTCTGTTTTCTGCTCCTGTCACACAATACTGGAGCGGATGTTTTACAAACAGCATCGTGTTTTGCTCACATTCCTGGCGAGTGGGAAGTCGGGAGCACGTGCTGGTTCCTAGCGAGGGCCATTGTGCTGCTGCTTCATGCCACGGAAGAAAGGCAAGTAAGAAAGTTCTGGAACCATCCAGAACTTATCAGCTTTATTAGAAACCCACTGCCATAATTTACTCCTCCTTGAGCATAAATCCAGTCACCTGTCAGAGTCACTATATGCTATAGTGGCAATTACATTGCAGCCTGAGTTGTAAAGGGGACATTCAAATGGTAATGCCATTGTATATGAATAGAAGTGGCAGGAGTAATGTCATAGTCACTCTGCAGGGGTGATGGTCTTAGAAAACCCTGATCACAGAATGACTGCACGATGTCCCTGCAGATTAGAGTACATTAGCAAGCTCGTATTAGCAGTGCCCACAATAACTAAACCCTGATATAGAATGCGTAGAGTGGAAGCCAAGAGGCAATAGAAGTATGTAACAGGTTTGGTGTTAGTCTGGGCTGATGAAGCTGAGGCTGCTAAGTGAAGGATTCACCCGGAGGAGATTCAGTTAGCTTCAGTGCCAAATAAAGTGCACCACGGACAGGAAAACACCGTGGATACCCACCTGTAGCAAGCTTCCCCAAGAATGTGTTGGATTCCAGGGGCAGCTGAGTTCCCGCAAGTATAACTAGGTAGTCTCAGCTCCAGAATGTCCTCCTAGGAATTATTACATGAATGCAGCTTTTTGCCATCTGAGTTGGCATAGAAAGTAAGGTCTCCAGGGTGTAAACTTAAAAAGCAAAATTTGTATGCAATAGGAGGAGTTTCTTTCACTGTAGGCTCTGTGTTTGTGGGTGGGAATACTGTGCTGGAGCTGGAAATTAATTACGAGTGTATAATGTACTTTTTGAGAGAATATGCAAACCGCGTGAAAAGCAAAAAAGATGCAGGGAGAGGGGTACTGGCTGTCAGGGAAAAGAAGCAAGATGTTCCATGGGGGTGTTTATTTTTTATTTGGTTTTTATTTGGTACGGGATTTCACTACAAAGCTCGAATTCGTGGTGATCCTCCTGCTTTCAGTCTCCCTAGCGCCAGGATAACAGGCATGTGCCACCATACTGGGATTCTGGCCAGTTCAGCCCACCCTGGGGGCAGGGCTGGCCCGCATGTGCAAGGCATGGAACCGCGGTGCCTGTGCTTGCCTAAGCAGGCTTTTTAGTACACTGAGCTGTCTCACCAGCCCAATCAATAGGAATATTTAAATTGGGTGTTGCTGTATGGAAATCACCTGCTCTTCTTCTCACTCTGCTGTAATCTCTAGTACTCACTGACACATGAACACACAGAAAGGGCACTGTGCAGAATGCAGCCTATTTAAAGTTTCAGCTTGGCATAGTTGCCTTTGAGGAAGTAACAAAGGGTAGACACTTACTTTGTGCTGTATTTGGGTCCAGAACTGCGGCTTTATGTGGTGGTTATACTACACACTACACTTAGGTATTTTCTAGTTTTCAGGATGAGGTTGAAATTTAAAACTAGTGAGGAGATTATCCTTTGGCAAACTGTACAATGATTCCCAGAGTTTACTTATTTATTTGTTTTTGGTGCAAGACTTGAACTCATGACTTCGTACTTGCCAAATAGGTGCTGTGCCACTGAGCTATATCCCTGGCCCAAGATTCCCAGAATTCAATGCTGATAACTTATCAGTTTTCTAGATTGCATTTGTCACATGCATTGATGGAAATCACAACTTTAGGGCAATCATTAATTTTCCTTAAATGGTAATACTTCATAGATTCTAATTACCTTCTGATTTTTCTGCCAGTAGTGTATTTATTATAAGATATATTAATAATAGCTCCAGGGGCTGGTGAGATAGCTCAGCAGTCCAAAGCAACTGCTTAGATAAGCTTAGGCAAGCATAGGGACTATGGTTTGCTCCCTGCCACCACATGCCATGCCAGCCACACCCCAGGGTAGGCTGACTTGGCCACAAAAAAATAAATAAATAAAAATAAATAAACAGTTACAATAGCTTCTATTTCAGGTTTGAAATGTTTGCTTATCATGACTCTATGCATATGATAGATTCTTGCCTTTGACACTGGAAAACAGGGATCAGTCGATACACTAATGCCTTGGGGGCTACAAACAGGACATGAAGATTTCTTAAGACATTAATCATCTGTAGAAAAGAAACTGTGCCTTTAAGTGCACTTTATGCATCTCCTAATTCTGTCAGGATGATGGGCTGCTCGTTAGCTCTTTTATCTTTCATTTTTAAAATTTTAAAACCCAACTTTTATTTCAAGTGCATCATAATTTCTCATTCGTGATAGCAGAATTACAAGGAGAAAAATCTTGAGAAGAATATATTTAGCTTAAATTAAGCAAAAAAAGAAAATAGGAAGGTAAACAACATGATTCAGTGTGAGATTCTACCCAGAATATTTAGTTGTTTTAGAAAATTCGAAATGTTGCCACTTCAAATGCAAATTTGGGGAAAAAAATGTAGCATTGATAAAATGAAATGTCTGCAGCAAAGTACTTTTGCTACCAATGTATAAAAGTCCTTACTACTCAATACTTGTTGTTCAACTCAAGTTTTACTTATTCGTCAGATTTTAAATGGCGCCTCATTCAAGTATAATATTTTATTTACTGACCCTAATATCCTTAAAGATATTTCATGTATGCACTGGATATGACAGTTTCTTTTCCTGTAAGATGTTTGATTGTGGCTAAAAAAATTTATGTTATTATTGGTACTGCTATCTTCTAACTTTTTGGTAAAAGTTAGTACACATGTGGAACCCTTATTGCTGATTAAATTTAGTATGAATGTTTTCTCTTAATGTTCCCAATTTCTTTTTCTTTTTAAAAATTTAATATATATAGGGGGCTGAGGAGCTAGCTCAGCGGTCTAGACACCTGCCTGGCAGGCACAAGGACCTGAGTTTAATCCTCAGTATTGTGTGTCATGCCAGCTCCAAAGCCAGGCCTGTTGGTGCATGCCTGTAATCTCAACGCTGGGGAGGCTGAGACATGAGGATCACTAAGAATCTGACCCATGTAGTGAGACACTATATCAAATAAACACATTTGTTTGTTTGTTTGTTTTTAATAGTATATTCAGTAGCCACGTTCATTTTGGGGAAATGCTGCATGTATGGACCATGGAGCCATCATGTTCAAACCCTTTATGCTACCCATCTTTTTCTCTTTAAAAATGTCCTGTACCATGTTTGTCAGTCTTTCCTTTTACGATTTGTGTCTTATGTTTATCTCAGGGATTTAATATACTCATCTATTTTTTCATTCTAAAAAGTTGGCAGTTTTGTATATAGCTGTTTAAACTATGTTAAGTGTGTATGTGTGTGTGTGTGTGTGTGTGTATAAGAGAGAAGAGAGTTTGACATTGTGGTGTCCTGCTTTTGCATAGATAACTATCTTAGCACCTGTTATTGATGATCTTTTCTGAGCTATTGTCTGAATACTAACACAAAGAATGTTTCCAAGTGTTTCTAGGCCTGGTTGTTGTTGGTCTGTTCTGGTATGTTACCTGCTTATACTTGGCCCAATAACACATTCTCTTTATTGTTTCTTGTAGCTGACAGCTTCTAAAATCTGGTAGTTCTTTCAAAATTGTCATGACTTTTGTTGGAGCTTTGGTATTCCATAAAAATTTTGGAATTAATTTGAGAATGATATTGGTATTACAAATTGTTTTCTTTTCACTCATAGTTTTAAAATATTATATAATATGTTAGTCATTGATTAATATACATTACATAATATCAAGGTGTGAAAGTGAGCCAGTCTTTTCCTACATTAAATTATCTTAGATTATGAGATTTAGAGGGATCTCGAATCTTCTAATTTTAGTGCTTTCCCTCTCTCTCTCTCTCTCTCTCTCTCTCTCTCTCTCTTTTTCTTTTTCTTTTTTTTTTTTTTTGTGAATTAATCTCTTTGACTTTTCTCCTGGAAGACTGCCTGCTTCTTCAAGCACCCTTACTCCTTTCTATTTTTTTTTTCCCCTTTAACTGGTGCCAGATAACTTTTTACACTTTTACATAGATTAAAAATAAGTTGACTTTGATATAGGTTTAAGACATTAATTAGGCACTACAAATAGTTCTCAACTTGAGACAATTTGACTTATGATTTTTGACTTTGTAATAGTGAAAATCATGTATGTCTAGGAAAAACCATGCTTTAGATTTTGAGCTGTGGTCTTCTGGGACACAATAGGTGCAGAGGGAGTTCCCCAAGGGGGCGGAGGCAGCAGCACAGTGCCTCAGTTCCCAGGCAACCATATGGCCTCCAGGTCAACAGAGGGCGCTGTAGAGTGTACTTATGGTTAAGCTCATATTAAGTTCAGGTATGTTAACTACACTTTTTATTTAAAGTATTTCCAACAGAGGATGGCTTCATAAAATTGTAACCGACTACAAGATGAAGAGCATCTGTGTTTATTGATTAAATACTATGCTCCCTGTACCTTCATGCTGGCCTTAGAAATTTATGTCATCACAGTCTCACTACAATTAGAGAGTGAGGATAGATAACAACTAGTAAGTAGATAAAATTGAAATGAGCTTGGCTCAGGTCATGAAATTGTCCAGAACTCTGAGCTGAGCTCACATTTTTGCTTTTCTCTCATAACTGTCCTGCCTCTAATATATAACAAGATGCTAAAATTGAAAGTCAGCAGTGACAATGTGATGGACAATTTTCAAACCCAGCAGCCAGGTCCTGAGGAGGGGTTTGTATATTCCCTATCCTGAGGGCATGGGTCTGCTGATTTACCACACAGTTTCTGCAGAGTGTTTTGTGGAAAGTAGGAAAGAAGGGTGCTTAGGGAACAAAGCTAGGTGGTTGCGGAGCTCCTCCTTATACATCAGAGCTGAATACTGAGGAAAGAAAACAAGAGATGTTCTAAGGTCTTGACTCTGCTACTCTACAGCATATATTCTAGTGACAAAGCAGATGTGATTAGTAAGTAGAGAATAATATAAAGCTAAATTAGTTCTTACATAATATTTTCTAGGCAAGAGAAAACCAGAGGAATAAACATACAATAAAAAGTGGAAAGGAACCAGGGAGATAGCTCAGGGGTCTGAGTGCTTGTCTGGCAAACAGAAGGGCCCGGCTTGGATCCCCGGTGCTGCATGCCATGCCACCTTGAAGCCGGGCATCCTTGGCATTGTCTCAGCTCTCGCCACCATTTCTTGTGTGTCTTCTTTCTTTTCTGTGCATTTCTCCATCCACTGGGGCAGCCTCTGCTGATGTTTTGGGGTAGACAGTGGTCGAGAGTTAGAGAAACTAAACTTATTTTCCTGCTTAAAAATGATAGATCCTAATAATAGAATATGGTATTATACTGACAATAAATATGATGGTATGATTAAAAGATAACCAATACTTTGGGTAGTCTGCCAAGAGGCTCACCATCCCATAAAGTTGTTACTCAGGGCACCCACTTAATAGAACATGAATTTCATGCAGTATGCAGTAACAGTGCTAAAGCTACATGCGTGTGTTGCTGTAGTGTATTGTTTCCTTCTTAATGTTCAAAAACTATAAAAAATGGGCTTCCATTATTTAGACAGTACTTTTAATTGTCCATTTGAGTGTTGTTGACTACAACACTGCTAAAGTACTGAAATCTATGGGACACGTTGATAAGGACTGTACTTGGTTCTGTTTGACAACCAGCGGTTTTGTCATTAGTCAAATTGTGTCAACTCAGCCTCCATTTGCAATACCTAGAAAATTTCTAACCTATATTTGAAAAGAAGACAATAAAATGATTTAATGTGAGGTATAGTACATAATAGCTTGGTTTTTCTTAGACAAAACAAAATCATATATGACAAATAAGTCCTGATACAACCTTCAGTTCCTGCCTCCTTGTAGATCTAGTGTATGCCCTAATATACAGAGCCAAGTGCAGTCTAAATTTAATGTTGGATTTGTTTCCCTTGTGGGTGAGCTGCACTACGGTATGATTCTTTTGTCTCTGTATCACCTTGTCTAGATCCTTATGCTTGCAGCAAAGTGATTAGTTTCTGCATCTTTAATTTTCTGTGGATCACTTTAACTGCCAAGTCTTCACCACTTAAATTTCTAAAGTGTTTGGTTTTCTTCCAACATCTTCATCAGATGTCTTTTGCAAGTTCTATATTTCTTAGTCTTCAGGCCTCAGGCACGGGCTGTGTCTTAGTTACTTTTTGCTCGTTGCTGGGACAAATACCCAACACTCAAAATGAAAGAAGGAAAGGTTTATTTAGCTCACAGTTTGTGGAGGTTTCAGTCCATATTCGGCTGGCCCAAGGCTGAGTGGAACAGAGCAGAGAGCATCTAGTTCATGGCGGCGGGACAGCAACAAAATGGTGGCAGAGGCAGCCAACCAACATGGCAGCAGAGCAAAAGCAACAGCTAGAGCTCCAGTCTGTCTCTCTGTCTCTCTTTATATTACATTCAGGTTCTCCACCTTAGCTCCCGCCCTAGGCTACACCCATAATCCCAGAAGTACTTCCACCCATAATCCCATCAGTACTAAAACCCATAATCCCAGGGATCATGGATCAAATCTCAAACTCTAGAAGTCCCCACCCAATGACTCCATGAGGCTTTGTGGGGACAACTAGACATAAACCATAACAGGCTGACTGCGGTTCCATTTTCTTTGCAGAGTTTCTTTAATCCTTAGAAAGAGGAGTGCAGTATGCTGAGCTAAAACCCATGGCAGGACTGTGGAGCCCGCCAGGCCCTATGGTACTACTAAAGGGGCTCCTTGGCTGCCGCATGGCATGGCTTACTTAGCTGTTTCCCTCACATAGGGATATTGTCTTCATCCCTATCTGGACCTTAGCTGTCTTCTAACAATTAGTGGTTGATACGTTATTGTACTCATCAGGTCCTAGAAAGGAATGTGACAAGGATAACAGTAATATCAAAGGATTAAAAACAAGATGGCACAAAACACAAGACAGCTAATAAGAAGTAGGGAGGTCTTTCTGATGGGGTAAGGAGTTCAAGAAATGGAGGGAAGGGAGGAGGGCTGCAAAGAGGGCATGCAGTGTTTTAGGGCGTGTACCAGCTGCATGTGAAGAATATAGACATTATGCCCTATAAACAGGTACAGACCAATTTTTTGCTAAAACATGAGTCATGAAGCCACTGAGATATACCCTTATCTGTTTATTTTTCTCTTTTCTGGAGCAGTACAGCCTGTTTCCAAGCATATAATATTAGGGATCGAAGGACTTGCTTTCTTTTCTTAGGCCATTAGGTCACAGCGTTAGGGAGGGAGCGTCAGCCCTCAGAGGTGCGTGGCTTCTCTGCTTGTGAGTGCTGTGCACAGTTGCACTGGGCTTCCCTGCTCCTGCTCGCCCTGAGTGGGCACGTGAGCCCCTTCTGAGAATCCCAGAGGAGAGCCTGCATTTATCAAATCAAACGTTCATGGTGTTCTCTATACTATAATTGCCTATGGGTCATTTTTAAGAGCTAGGTGTGTTCCTTAGTGAGAGAAACCCACTCTGAGAAATGTGTCTGTGGTGATTTTTGTCACTGTTTGAACATCACAGTGCACTTGTGGGAGCCTACTGCACACCCAGGCTACGTGGTCTGCACTGACATCCTTCACTTAGAAATCCATACGGCACACTACTGTCCAGAACACTGTCAACGGGAGGCAAAATATGTGTGTATCTAGACTTAGAAAAAGTACCACAAAAATAGCATAAAGGTAAGAATGGTGCCCTTGGCTATGGTGCTTTGTGAGGGGGGAGCTTGCAAAACCAGCCACACATAAGCGAGTGAGTGAGTGGGAAGTGACTGAATTTCTAGGACATTGCTGTGTATGACTGCAGAAAGAATCACTGTCATCAAAAATCAACTGAGAACAAATGCTGGAGGAAATGTGGGGAAAAAGAAAGAAAGAAACCCTTCTCCACTATTCATGGAAGTGTGCAGTGGTACAGCCACTGTGGAAATCAGTGAGGAGATGCCTAAAAAAAGAAAAATAGAGGTCCTCTTTGACCTAGCTATTCCCCACTTTCCAAAAGAGTTAAAGGCGTAATACCACAGTGATATATGTATACCCATGTTTGTAGCAGCACATTTTGTAATAGCCAAATCTTGGAAGCAATTCATATGTCCATCAACTAAATAGATAAAAGGTTTGTGCTTTTTAAATATAAAATGGAGTATTACTCAGTAATAAAAAGGATAAACTTGAGACTTTTTAGGTAAATGGGTGGATTTTAAGATGATATTCTTAAGTGAATTAAATCAGACATGTGACTAAATATCACCTTGTCTCTCTGGTTTGAAAAACTGTCAGTGCAAATAAAACACCCAAAATATAATAGATTTTGTGAAATAGGAAGAAATCATTCAAAAGGAAAGGAGAACAGAGGTGTGTGTGTGTGTGTGTGTGTGTGTGTGTGTGTGTGTGTGTGTAGGGTGATGAAGAATAGGAAAAGAAAGAAATGAGGGAAAAGGGATAAAATACAAATAAATCTTTGTAAATGAGGAGAGAAAGAGGGGAATGGGAAAAAAGAGGAACTAAGATACATCACGTATAGGAAGAAGTTCCTGATGAATATGATCATTATATATATTTAAATTATACCATTCAATTTAATAAAAATAAAAACAAAATCCACCTTAATAGTTGTAGCTAGGTTTTCCACATTTTTGTTCCCCAAAAAAATCACTTTTTGATCTAAGATTACAAAAATTAGGATATCTTTAAACTACCAAGACAACTTTATTTAAAAAAAAATATATTAGGATCTGGGGAGATAGCTCTATGGCATAAGTGCCTGCTTGGCAAGTGCAAAGTCCTGAGTTCGAACCCCAAATATTTATTTATTTGGTCCTGGATCTTGCTATGCAGTTTGGACTTGCAGTAACCCACCTGTCTCAGACTCCTTAGCACTGAGATTACAGGTGTGCACCACCATGCCCAGTTTCAGTGGTCAGTATGGTGCGCTGGGATAGGCATGGCATGTGGAACTAGAGATTGAACCTGAGGCCTAGAACTTACCAGGCAGGTGCTTAGACCGCCAAGCTATCTCAGCAGTCCAAGACACCCGTGAAGTCAATTAGAATGTAAGGTGCTAGAATCCTGGTGGTGTAAGGACAGTCCTATCCGTGTGTCCTATTCCTCTGGACCAGCTTAATGGGAGCCAGCGTGCCAATTAAATACTGCCAGTGGAACAAGGATTTCTAAAATCCTTTCGGTAAAAATGATTTCAGTGTCGAAATGGAAATGTTTTAAATTAATTCCTTGGAATAGTGAATGTGTTTTTTTTTATTGTGTTTAACCCTAAGAAAAGAAAACATTCTATATAGAATTTATGATTTTATTATTCTATATGGAAGACATGAAATTTGTTGTACTTATGATATGTACCAGAGTTTTGGTGGTGGTATTTATGAAAGGTGTGAACTCTTTACCAAGAGGCAAACCAAGTCTAGAGATGAAATTAGTGGAGCAGCAGGGAGGATGGGGAAAATGACATAGAACAAGGTAGAAACTGTATGCCTATCATTTATTTGTGAAAATACGCATGAATGGAAGTATATCATATCAAATTCTTCATGTGCATGTAAGTAGATTCATGGGTGTCCGTTTGGCAAGCACATGTGAGTGTGTTGTCTTCTCAGGACAGGCACATACATGAATGGCATTTTTCCATTTTTGATTTGTTGAGGTCTAGGAAGAAGAACAGATAGGTAACCAAACTGTATATACTATAATTGATGTTTTGATTAGAGAACACAGCTCAATCTTCTCACTTATGATTGCTCAGGTTAAGAAAGGCTATGTGTAGGAGGTACTTATGGACAGAGTTTTGAAGAAGGAAAAGAATTTACTGCTTATAGACCTGGGGAGATATCTCAGTGGTATATATATATATCTGCCTAGCAAGTGCCAGGCCCTGAGTTTGAACCCTAGCACTGAAATGAATGAATGAATGAATACAAATTTACTGCTTTTAGTTTTTGAGATGATGAACTAACAAGGGATTCTGCCTCCCTTCTGTGAATTCAACCAAATAAAAGGAAGTTTTATGTTAGATAAAGAAAAAATAATCCCAAAATATGTTATCTAAGAATATAAAGATATCCAGCAAGCCAATGAGAATGAAAAGAATATCTGTTGTAATAATTTTTAGGCAAAAAGCATTGCAGTAAGAGACAAAGAATATTATATCCTGATAGAATGAAATGGAAAAGAATGGACCGATGTCCCTGTTATAGCAACAGCGTGTGCAAAGGCATGGAAAGTGCAGGACTTGTGTGTGGGATACCAAAGTGCTGTGTCTGATGCATGATGAGGAAAAGTAAATGAAGTCAGACTGGGGTGAGAACATGAAAGACCTCAGAGAGCCTTGTGTCTCTGATTGAAGTAGAAACAGATTCCTGGAATAGGAAACGTGTCATACTTAGGGTTCCTTATCATTAGGGATATGCCCGTAGCGAGTGTTTGTGCTTTAGTTCTATGCTTTTGGTATAAATGTTGTAAAACGGTCAGAAAATAAGGAAGTTCGATTTAAATGTCTTACAGTTTGTTAAACGTTGTATTTGGCACCCAGCTAGACTAAAGAATAAAATCAAATTTTTATTCCAACATTAAAATATTACTGTTTTTAGAAGTAAGCATTCTAGAACTCTCTTAGTTTCACTTGGTGAGAGATCATGGTATGGTCCAATGAATCTCACATTTCCCCTTGTAACAAGAAGTCACACAAAAACCTGTGGAGTGAATTTTTTTATTTATATATAGGTGTGTTAGCAGGTGGGAAGTTTGTCTTATCATAGATCTCAGTGTCTATCCTGGCTCTAACACATGAGTGAATTGGGATTTCTGTTGTTGTTGTCGTTGTGATTCCTGGGGTCACACGCAGGACCTTGCACTTCCCAGGCAGGTGCCTGTGCTGCTGAGCTATCTCCCTGCCTCATGAGTGCTTTAGTTTGTGGTTTTCAGGGTCCTGCTTCTTTCTAAGAAGGTAAGTATTAAAGATGCAGCTACATGAAGAGGAAACTTACTTTGTAGAGCAATATAAGATCACACACTTAACTAGAGCAAATCAAAGTACTAATACTGCTTAAGTGGACTTACAGAAATGTTATTTGCATGGCCGGATAGCCCAAAAATAGCCTGTCGTGTTAAAAGCTGAGATTTCTGTTAAGAGTTTCTGATCTCATGAATGCCTGGCACATACTTAGTAGAATAGGTCTGTCTAGGTAGATTCATATTTCAAACTCCAAGCTGTTTAATATAAAAATGATGCTTCATTATTAGTGTGTGGTGATATGTAATAACAAATAGCAGCATATATCGTGCACACTAGTACAACATGCTTTTGTCTTGCTCAAATTTCTTAGGTGAATACTAGTTTTACTTATAGAAATACTCCTTAAGCAAAGGTTGAAGGATTGTGTTATGTGTTTTAATGTGACTTATTTATTTGATTGTTTGTTTTGTGGTTCCAGGGATTGAACTCAAGACCTTGTGCTTGGGCCGGCGAGATAGCTCAGCGGTCTAAAGTGCCTGCTTAGGCAAGCTTAGGCAACTCCAGGGACCGCGGTTCGATCCCTGGCACCACATGCTGTGCGAGCCCCACTCCCAGGGCAGGCTGAGCCAGCTCTAACATAAATAAAGTAAAAAAAAAAAAAAAAAAAAAAGAGAGAGACCTTGCGCTTAATGTAACTTGTTGGCACCCAGGGCGTCAGATACATATTTCAGATGCTGAATAGAAATGGTAGACTCAGTGGAACCCACTGATCAAAAGTAGCATTGTGGGTGCCAGCCAGTGCAACTGACTTTCCTAGCAGCTCTGTGGTTGCTGCAGCTCTTAGATCCAGTGTTGTGGAGAGACAAGTGCACTTTATGTTAGCATATCTAGTGCCATGCCTCCCAAGAGGGATACATAGTATTTTGTGGACTCTGGGTCTACTGAAGAATGATGCCCACACTGGGGAGACCTAGGAGCTCATCCCTCCTGGGGACTGGGCTGCCTGGCCTCTGCAGAGGTCAGTGTATGTGTGGGGAAACAGCAAGGCAAGGAGGACACAATGTGTACAAGTGTAATTAAGCCGTACTTGATCTCAACAAATGATATTTCAGATAGGAACATTTAAATTTTGTAAGCTCATTATTAAATTGATCTTTTAACATGAAATGTGAAGTATATAAAAATAAATTTTTGAGATTTAATACTATATTAGGGATTTTCTCCAGACCAGTAGTATTCTTAGTATTCTGGAGAAGGAATCATTATTCATTGCAGAAATATTCACAGGGTGATAATGCGCCAGATATTATGTCAAATTCTGATAATATAACAGGAATCAAAATAGCCTCAAACTCTAGAACTGCCCCCCATGATTGCATGAGGCTTTGAGGGGACAACTGGACATAAGCCATAACATTCTGCCCTTGTTTTGGCAAGGGAGCCGGCTTTGCTCCCACTTTGCATGATCCATGTTCTTGGTTTATCCAAACTTCTGGGGTTTCCACACTCTCTGCTTCACACACTGCCCTCTGAAGGGCACACTGGCTGGCCTCCCAGGCCTTCTTCTGAAATCGAGGTGAAAGCCTTCTTAACCTAACAACTTGTGCGTTCTGGATGCGCCTAACACCAGTGTCATGTGGATGATGACAAGGTCTGCTGCCAGCTGGAGCAGTAGCCAGGCTTCCTTCTCTCTTGGTTGTAGGGGTGGAGTGCATGGATTGATGAACACTCTGACCTTGATTCCGAAAGACAAATTCTCCATGCCAGCACCATTTTGGAACCTGGTTTGGACGCTGCCGCCATTCTGGTACTTGGGTCTCTGCAGCTTTCTTCTCAAGGCAAAGCCTCTCTCCTTTGCAATTCTGGGGCTGCAAAAGGTGGAGCACTGCCCCCTCTTGCAATGCCCTCAGGCCATCCTTTTGATTCTTTGGTTTCTTCCGGACAGTGGAGATCCTTTCAGCTCCATCTTTGTAGTTCACAGCTTTCCTGATGTTTTCTTTCTGGCCAAACTCACTTTCTAGGCTCTTTGCTCTTGATTTTCAACATGAATCTGGCTAAAAGCCACCAATAACAACCATACCACTGCCCCAATTTGCTGCTTTGAAATATCTCTTGAAAGATTAATCAGTCAGCCATGCTTAATCTCAATCTTAGGCAAAGTCTCTGGGCACAAGCAAAATTCTGACAGCCTTTCAGCCAATCCATAACACAAATCATCTGGAGTCCAATGACCGATGCTGTCCTGTCTCACAGCAGAAACCTCCTCAGCCTGGTCTTTATAGGCAGGCCTTCTGTCAGTCTTCTGGTCTAAGCTCTGAGAAGAATCTCCCCTACAGAACAGCCGAAGCTTTTCCAGCTCTTCATAAGTAAAGGACCTCACCAAACCTTTTCTATCTGTTTCATAAGCCATTTCAAAAAACTTGTAATCCACATGGTCAGGTTAGTCACACCAGTGACTGCACTTCTCTGGTATCAATTTCTGTCTTAGTTACTTTTTTTCATTGCTGGGACAAATACCCAACACCTTAAATGAAGGAAGGAAAGGTTTATTTAGCTCACAATTACTGGAGGTTTCAGTCCATACTTGGCTGGATCCAAGGCAGAGAGAGGCACAATGCAGAGGCCAGCAGTTCATGTTGGCAGAACAGCAACAGTTGCAGCAGAGGCAACCGAACAACCAGGAGAACAGAGAGCAATAGCACAAGTCTATCTCTCTGTCTCTCTTTAAATTACATCAGGCTCTCTGCCTCAGCCTATCTGCCTCAGACCACACCTATAATTCCCAGCAGTACTCAGACCCCTAATCTCATCAGTACTAAAACACATAATCTCAGTGGATCATGAGTCAAGTTTCAAACTCTAGAGGTCCCTACCCCATGATTGTATGAGGCTTTGGGGGGACAACTAGACATAAACCATAACAGGATCAAACCCCAGTCCCTGTACTTTCTTAAGAAGGTGCTTAGTCTGCTGAGCCATCTCCTCAGCCCCTAGCTTTTCAGATATCTTAATCATTAAAGTTATAACTCCATAGAAGGCTATTTTTATTATTATGAGTTAGTGATAATAGCTACCATTTATTGAATCTGTGTTTGCCAGATATGATCCAGTTTTCTCCAGTCCTCATAATAGCCATATAAGATTTGTTATGATTTTTTTTGATGGGAAGAGGAAGGGTCTACAGGGTGTTCAGGGTCTCACTGCTAGATTGGACTCACACTGATCTGCCTGTTTATAGCTTCCCAAGAGCTGGGATTACAGGTACATGCCACCATACCCAATCTCAATTGCTATCTCAGTGTGCCCCCGGGATGGAGCCCACGTGGCACATCTGGGGATCGAACCCTCAGTCCCTGCACCTGCTTGTAGGTGCTTAATCTGCTGAGCTATTTGGCTGAGTGTATTATGATTTTCAATGTGTGATTATAATTAAAATTTGAGAAAGATTGAAATAAAATTTCATTTTACAGAGATTCTTATCAAATGCTACAGTAGGAATCACCTTAAATAGGAATCTTCTTAAGTGTGCTTCTGCTAAAACTGAAAAAACTGTGGAAGTAGAGGCTATTCACTCCTGCACATATTTGTGCCTTCAGGGCTTGCCCTATCATTAGGAAATACATTAATGACTGACTTTCCTGCATAAAGCTGGCTTTTCATGATTCAACCAAAAAATCATTAAGTTTTACTTAATCCTCTGCAGTTCCGTGCATGGCTAGATCGGCTTCTCTTTCTGCATTGTTTCTTTTGAGCTCTGAGTACAGGGATGTGCAACTTGCAAACACTCAGAGAAATGAAATCTGAAGCAGAGCCACTCGGGGAGGAACCTCAGCACGCGCAGGCTGGTTGCCTCAGGAGAACAGCGCTGGTCTCGTGGTGCAAGCTCTCTTTCTGGACGATCCTTTTCAGTGTTTCTGTATTTTATATGCTATGTACCAAGTTTAATTGTTTTCATGTGTAAAAAATTGTTCTCTAATAATAATTTCTAATTTCAAATTGTAGCAAAAAAAAATATTTTATCCCTCTGTATTTTGAGCCATCTAATTACTCCTTTCAAAAAATAATCTAATCGGGAGGTTCTTAAAAACTTTCTTGGACATCAGAATCACTTGGAGAGCTGATTAAAACCCAGATTCTTTCAGAGATTCAGCTTTAGTGATTCGAGACTGTGTGTCTCAAACAATGCATGTTGTTTGAAGGGAAGAGGGAGGGAAGAAATTATTTTCAACCACAGTAAGGCCAATGACTAGAGTTTTTGCTATTGTTGATTTTCTCTCATACAAACATTTTCCTGGGATTTTACTACAGATGTCTTTTCTTAAACTCTTCACCCGCTGAGGGGTTTTGGCATGATTTTCTCATCTAAAGACTTTGCTAACTGATTACACTTTTTTACTTGGGAAGAATCCCTTGTAGATACAGTGTCCAGGGCTCAGAGAAGTTGCAGTGCACTTCCAAGAGATAGCAAACTGTGCTGGGTGCTTTACTTTCTCAAGGCCTCCTGCTCCTTGAGGACCTTGAAGGACCAAGTGTGCTGACTGAACACAATCGTGTCAGGTTTTATCCTTCAATGGTTTGAGAAATGGAGGGCAGGAAAAGAAAGAACATTAGTGAATGCTTGTGTGAGTGGTGGTCTCCAATTCTGCCAAGTAATTTGTAGCATTCATGTAAAGCACAGTTCAGAATTTCAAGGTATCTTTTAAAGCTTAGACTCTAACATCAGAGGATTCAGCACTTTAAGAAAAGTCTGCTTGAGTGGAGATAAATAGCGGGTATGCTGTGGTAGAATAAATCATTTACTACCTTCCCGGCTAGGGTCTTCAGCAGTCAATAAGATCGATTTGAGAAAAGATCACTGTAGAAGTCTGAAGAGATTTCTGGCATTAGTTCTTCTATTTCTACTCATATATATTTATAAAATTGTAATCATGGTGTAATAGCATATTTACATTAGTATTTGATTCTCAATCCTATTTAATTGGAACCTTACTTTATTCACTTATCTAAAAAAATATATATGAATACATAATATAATATTTAGATTAGTTTCAAAAATACTTATAAAAGTGAATTAGGATTCATTATATTAAGATTTTTTTGTACCTCCTTTTTGGCTGGACATTTGTATTAGCTTTTTAGAGTTCTTAGAAAATATATCTTTTGTGTGTATGTGTGTGTGGAACTGGGGTGTTATGATTTGTATCTAGTTGTCCACTCAAAGCCTCATGTAAATCATGGGGCTGTCAAGTGCTCTGCTCAAGGGGCGGAGCCAAACGATGAGGGTGGAGCTGGAGGGACATGGCCAAGAGAGGCATCAACCATTAAAACGGACAGCTGTCAAAGGTGCCCCTCACCCCAGGCGGCGGTTTCTTGGAGGCATAGAGCGAATCATCCTGGACACGGCAGTGCAGTGTTTCAAGACCTTGCTATGTAATTCAGGCTGCTTTAAACTATGAAACCTCCAGTAACTGTGAGCTAAATAGACCTTTCCTCCCCTAACCTGATGTGTTGGGTATTCGTCCCAGCAATGAGAAAAGAGTAACTAAGGCATGAGGACTCGTATTTTTATCTCAGATCAGTACAGTTGGTTTAGTAAATGCCTCAAAAGAAACTTGGTCACACCTCCTTACCAACCTATTGAAATGATAAGAGAATTAACTCAGTTTTTAGTATTTGAAATTTTGAATTATAAGACTCTGATAATCAGCCCCTGTAGGGATGATTTTGATGACGCTTATTTTTTCCCCTAGAGATAATGTAGATCTATTTTACACGTACATTATGTGTTTACACTGAAATACATTTTTATTATTAAGAGTTAAATGAAAATCTAGGCTGCTAATAGGAAAAATGTTGAAAGAATCTAGAGAGGAAATGTAAATAAACCTCAAGTTAAAAACTTGGTCTTGGTCAAAATGAAGACATATGTGAATGCTCTTTCCCGGAAAATTTGAGAAATAGGATAATTACTAACTCACTATTCTGGAGTTTGTTCTATTTTTTGTTTATGACAATAAATGCTTGGAGATCCTTTTTGTCAATTGTGGGATTGAGGGTATAATTAAGCATAAAACAACAAGAAATGCGTAGGCATATATTATGCCAGTATTATGATTCCGTTATCCTTCATATGTTTATCGTGGTTTTCTATATTTTGTGAAAAAAAAACATTGTGAACATGTAGACAGGGATTGCATTTGCTGTCCAATAATAACATAAAATGTTATTCTAAATATTCCAGAGAATAATTTGTATGATTTTAGTAAAGAAAAAAACATTAGGACCTGGACAACATCAATGCTAGACCTTCGTGATTAGTTACCTGGGTTACCTTAAGTAAGTCTCTTTAGTCCTCCCTGGGTCCAGGGCAGGAAAGAAGGAGAACAGAAGGCAGAAGGGAAGGGGAGGAGGAAAGAAAGAGACTTTCTGAGGTGGCGTGAGGCTGGCTTGTAGTGACTCCTATGTATGTTGAATCTGCTGATTGTGTACCATACATATACGAAGTCTTGATCTGTCAAATAGACCTTGATAAAAAGGCTTCTTAAGTATATGAGAGAATAATAATAATAATAATAACAATAATAAAGATAGAAATCTTGTATCCCTGAAGGTAAACAGATAAAAGTGGAGCTGCTCTGACAGGAGGGGAAACCAGGGCAGCTCCCAACCACCCTGGGGCCCTGAGCAAAGTCTGAAGACCAAGTGCATGGTCTCTCTTTCCTCCTAGGTCTAAAATGCTGTGTGTGATTACCAAGTACATCATATGAAGGCACACTTTCACAGCCACACTTTGCCCGTTGAACGTTACGTGCACGTTTCTTAGTTTAAAGTCTGTGGGCCAGCCGGAAGCTCAGTGAACTAAAGTGCTTGCTTTGGCAGAGTGCTGCTGTCAGGGTTCAATCCCTGGCCTGCCATGCTGGCCTTGCCCCCAGGACATGCTGAGATGGCCAAGGAGACTGGGCATGGTTGGTGAGACTGGGAGTGGTGGCACACACGTGTAATCCCAGCTCTTGGGAGACTGAAAACAGCAGCGCTGAGTCCAAACTGCATAGTGAGACCCTGTAGATCCTGTACACCGTGTCCTAAATTAAATAAATAAATAAATAAATAAATAAATAAATAAATAAATAAATAAATGAATAAATAGGTAAATAGATAAATAGACAGACAGATAGATAGATAGATAGATAGATAGATAGATAGATAGATAGATAAATAAATAAATAAATGTAATGTCAGGTGGGATCAATTGTGACATTGGCTGGTGTGGATGTAGGATTCTGATGGTCAACTTAAGTTAAATGCAGCTTGGAATAACTCTTGTAGAAAACATCTTATAATTTAGCTGTCCAAATATGATTTTATTTTCCAAGAAGTGTGGCATTGAACACATTAATCTATGAAAGAAGGGAAATTCTGATAAATGACCCAACACATATCTTCTTTTCAGCACTACTCTGAGTATGCTTCTCGGCTTCTCCTGTTGCACTCCCTGACAGATCCTTTCTGTACCTGACATATTTTGTGAACTTTGCAATAATCTTCTCTCCTTTCTTTACCATGTGCCACACATCCCTAAAAAACTATATCTTTCTTGCTGATCTGGTTCAGAAAAGGGAGGCAAGAACCCCTAACTGAGCCAGGTGTGGTGGCGCATGCCTGTAATCCCAGCCTTTGGGAGGCTGAGACATGAGGATCAATGTGAGTTCGAGACCAGCCTGGTCTACAAAAGTGAGCTCAAGGCCAGCCTGAACTGCATAGCAAGACACTGTATCAAAAAGACAAAACAAACAAACAAACAAACAAACAAAAAAAAAACCCTAACTGGTGGCTTCTCACTTTTGTTTGTTCTTGAGGATGTTTAGATGGTGGCACCCCCTTTGAGGGGCAGAATTTAGCTCTCCCAGAGAAATGATGTTGTACATGTACAACAGAGATTATGCAAGTTTCATACACCCTGGTACTGTGTAGTGCATTTACTTTCTAAGGGAATGCCACAGTGTACACTGTTCTGGGATTCTATCAACTATTATATATGCTTTCTACAGAAAATTAAAGTCTGTGTTTAAGGTACCCGATGTGTAGATCAACACAGTATATGGGTTGTGAATATATTTATCAACAAATGCAGATATTCATTAATTCTGTATCCATAAGAAAGTATCCTTTTCTTTTCCTTCACCTAGTTCTTTTGCAACTAATTTGGACTCAGCCTGAGAGTTCAATGCTTTGGGTCTAAGCCATGAGTTCAGGTTTTTGGTTTTTGAGAGAGTAGGAATTGGTTGCAATAAAATTGATAGCAGTAAGATCACCTTCGGATTTCTGAAATGGACAATTGTCTACATAAATAGCAAGTAAAATAAAATCAAGGCAGTCCTTCATAAAAATTTTATTCTGGGGTGTGCTTGTTTTCCAAAACTACCTCTACTAAATCTCCTGTCAGTGCTGAAGCTAGAAGGCAGAAAGACTTCTAGTGCTACAGCCAACTGCAGTGTAGCCAGAGAAACAGGCAACAAAAATAGAACACCAGGATTGCTGTGCGTGGGTGAGGCAGAAACCACGTTATGAGCAAAAGCTTCCAGTATTATTTTAGAACCAATACAGAGCTCTGCACTTCTCTCCTCTTTCTCTCTTCCAAAAACACATACTACAAAAATAAAATGAAATTAAATGTATGTGCATTTGCCCTTTGGGAATTATGATTCCTAATTTTTTTTTTTTTTTTTCTTCCTTGCCTTTCTTGCTTTGGACGCGAATTGCCAGTGTGGAAACAGAACATAAAGGGAAGCTTGGAGGGAGGAAAGAGTTAATTGCTTTTAAGGCCCTGCAACAGAGAATTATGGTTTGAAAGATAGAGGCTGGACAGCTGGGTTTGCTGGGGTATTTTTAAATGCATTAATGCAGGCTCCAATCACTCGGCCATGCTTGACCTATTTTTGGCTCAGGCCGACCATTGTTCTATTTCTGTGCCTGTGGGCCATGCTGTTGTTGATTCATATGCAAATGGATTATCACTGGCTTTAGCCAACTTGAGCTGAGAGAGACTGAGAAAGGGAAGAGAGAGACTCACAGATAGGAGAGGAGCACCGGCTGGAGCCACTTGCAGGATTGAGGGTGCTTGCAGAGAAACCCTAGCTGCCTGAAGAGCTAGAAGCCAGGTTTAATTGGTTTCTTTTTCTCGTGGGTTGAGTTAATATTTTTCTCCTTATTCTGACAAAGAAATAACCTCGAAACAGATTCCTGTTTCCCACCTGCTTTTAGTTTCCGGGATAACCTAAAACTCCAGAGCGCTCTAGCATCCACCCTGTCCTTCCCACTTTGCACACAGGTTGGTAACCTGGGGAAAGTGCCCAGGTCTTTCTGAAAGTGTCTGTCCTCTGAGCAGAAAGGAAATCGTCGTGGAAGTTGATCTTCCGTAGCTTCTCCTTGGGGAGGAGGGAGGACCGGCCCGGGCAGCTCCTGGGGCCAGCGCACTGAGCAGCGATGAATCTTTCATGTAGCTGAAGTAAGAGTGACTGGATTATGCTGCAGACCATTTACGAGAGTGACTCTTGTTTCTCCTCAGATGGGGTGGCTGGACGGGAGCAGCTCCTGGCTCAGCAGAGAATGCACAGTATGATCAGCTCAGGTAAGATCCTCTTTCATTACCCAGAGGTTTTATGTTGGAAAAGGGGGCTAGCTTGGAAAACGAGCTGAAGGAAATAAAAAGCACTTTTTGTTGGAAATTGCTGCCTTTTCAGTGCACTGTTGATGTTTACTTGGTGCCGCTGTCGGGTCTAACTTAGATCCCTTCCATTACTGTTTCCATGCACATTCGGAGTCTGTACAGGAACGGCTGCTTCTGAATGAAATTGCGAAGTATTACTTCTGATGAGAGATGGAACTGAGATAAGTAAAATAGAGTTGAGGGTGTTTCGCTTTACTATGCAGATAGAAAGGAAGATCTGGGCTGATTGTAAGCATCTGCTGGAAGGACTTTAAATCAGGTAAGTTCATATTGGAGCTTCGGTGTAAATCTCAGCCACAGCTAGGCTGCTGAAATTATATTTACAGTATGCGTCTATTTATAGTTCTACCTTCTGAAATAGGTTTGCCATGGAGTTTTTAAGGTAGTTTTATTCTTTTTGATAATTTGGCTTTTTCTCCTCGGTCCAAACCGAAACTGTTCAGGATGAAATGAAGTTGTTATTAGAAGATGCTTATTTTTTTTTTTTTCCAAACATTTGGGAAGTCTAGCTTTGCCAGGCAGATGCGGTGGCATACACACACACGGAAATGTGTGAGAAGCAGGTGCAACATTTTAAAGGGTAACAGTAACGGATTCCAATTTCTAGTTTCTCTGTGTCTGTGCTTGTAGCCTCAAGGATGTGCTGCTGGGAGATGGAGCTTCTCAGGGCACTATCAGATATTCTTAGTTATCCCTTTTCATGTGTGTGCTCTACATGTAGTTCCTAAAGCTTCTGGGACTCTGTTACTGTCCTCTTCTGAGTACTTCAAGCTACATTGCCTTGAAGTTGCTCCTCAGAGCTTCTAAGTTCCTTTGTAGGCTTAACTGTTGTGATAGATCACAATTGGGATTTCTGTGACATGAACGTAACCTCAGGCAGCATTAATTTGTAGAGCGAGGTCTAGGTACACAGCCAGATGCTCCACAGGTTGGCTCCTTATTCCCTTGGGTGCTGACACCCACCCGCCTGCAAATCCTGCTTGGAGCAAGTTTTCTTTAGACCTCAGGTAGTCATGATGATTTTAAGGTTCTCCGATACAGCCTTCCCATGAAATCAGAATAAAATATCAGGCGCTTACAATTTGGTGTTTATGCACTTGATGGGAACTATATAAGTGCGTAGTGACTGCTTAAGAGAAGTAAGCCTCTGAGAATTACAGCAGTTTATTATGTGGCTGAAAGCTGACAAGTACTTGGGGACAGGTCAACAGGTATGTGACAGATGGAACCAATCGCTTAGCATTAAACTTAGAAAGTAACTGTCAGCGATACCTTTTCAGTACCAATCTATATCCCTTTAGTCTTTGCATCTGTGTATAAACTTACTATTTCTTTCAAATGGTAGCAACAGGGGTGAACTTACCAAGTGGCAGTTGTCTCATGCCCCTCAGGCTGCCTACAAGTGTCAGCAAGCTTTGCGTCTTGTCCGTGTTAGGTGACCACACACAGCTTCACTTCCATTTCAGTGAAGCTTGTTGTTCCCTGACACTTAGGGATGTGTATACAAAGCCCCCACATTTTCAAACAGGGAAGTGATTCAGATGCCCCATTGGGTTGCAAGCTCAACAGGAAGCAACACCGAAGCACTAGCTATTAAATGAAAAGTGATATAGTTAACATCAGCTCCCTAACCTGTCTAGGGTAAATAAAGAAGCTCAAAGTGGACTCGTTTTGAAAATTTGAAACATAAATTCTGCACCCTTCATGTGATGTTGTGTAACGTTTGCTTTTGTTTCTTGTATCATATCCTTAAATTTAATTCAGCAAGTCTTTCTTGTGTAGTTTCTGTGAGAGCTGGTTCTCACACTCAAGAGCCACCAGGAGCATTATACAGAATGCAGTGCTTAATATTCCACCCTTAAATTTCTGTTTCAACTGATGACAGATAAAGTACAGGCACTTTTTTCTTAGGTCTCTCTAGCTGTCACAACCTTTATTAAACTGAGACCCACTGCTGTGGGGCTAGAGAATGAACGATAGTGTTAGGGAGCCATCATCGGTGGACTTCGTCCTGTGTTTTAATTGCTGAATTAAGGGTGGGCTTCCCTAATAAACTCAGTTTTCAAATCCCATCTAGCTTCGAGCAGGGCTGGAGATCTGGTTACTATTCTTAGGATGAAAAATGGATGGAATCCTTCTATTTGAAAGAAAGAAGAGATGGATAGCAGTGTAGAGTGGTAGAGAGTGAAGGTCCTATCCCACGAACCAAGAGGTATACAGAACATCGTTTTCCACAGGTCTGCTGCTGGCTAATTGTTAAGCTAATTATTATGAGGTTCTCAGGCTTATCTCTTGGCATTCTTGTGAGGTTCATATGCAATAATAGATACTTAAAATATTTAGTCACTATATACGCTATATACCATGTACACTATCCACTGTATAGTCACTATATTAGAAGCTTTAGTGATTAAATCTGGGATGTTAGCTTTTCAGAGTCATGTTTTACCTGGCTGAACAGGCTAGATAAGTTAGACTAGAGGGTATAGTCATAAGGGAAATTAATTTTTATGTCCATAACCATGTTTGTTTAGTTATCATTTAGATCTGCTATTTCTTCAGTTGTCTGGGTCTAAGTCCTTTCCAGACACAGATTGTGACTGTGCGTTAAGGCATCATTTGTGTGTGCTCAGAAATGTCTCATTGTGTAAGCGCCGGGCGTGGTGGCGCACGCTTGTAATCCCAGCACTCGGGAGGCTGAGGCAGGAGGATTGGTGTGAGTTCGAGACCAGCCTGGGCTACAAAAGTGAGCTCAGGACCAGCCTCAACTGCACAGCGAGACCCTGTCTCTCAAAAAGACAAAAAAAAAAAAAAAAAAAAAAAAAAAAAGAAATGTCTCATTGTGTAATTAATAGTCAAAAACAAAGTCATTGCATGTGACTTCCATGCAAGAGACAGAGCATGTGATCAAATAGTGAAACTCTAGTAGCAACTCTCTTGTGATTATTTTAAAAGTTAATTTCATTGTATAATTGTTATGAGTTCTTATTTGTCTTTTTATGTTGGCTAGTCTGTATCAACATATTTATTTATTTATTTATTTATTTATTTATTTATTGTTCAGGATCTCACTATGCAGCCCAGCCCTCTAGTGATCCTCTAGATTTCTGCCTCCCTAGTGCTGGGATTACAGGCATGCACTACCATGTCCGAACTAATACATGTTATTTTTGTTCATAGCTCTTTATATGCAATTTAATTACTAGTGCTGTATGTGGTTTTATATGTTCTTAGTATTGACCCAGTCAGGTTAGACTTGTTAGGTAGAAATGTGATATTTAATACCTTGCTTTCCATTGTAGTCAGCTAGAGTCCTTTTAGTTCAAAAATCTGCAGCCTAGAAGACTGGAATTCACTGTGGATGGTGCAGTCGGCAAAGTGCGTCTCCAGTTCAGTGGTTCCTGTAGGCTAGGACAGGCAAAAACTGTGACAGAAACTGGGGTATGTTCAAATAGCGACCCAGGTCTGTGAGCAGGAACTGGCATGATCGGGAGTTTGCCTGTTGCTGGGCATGTTCAGCACATCGGGCAGGGCCCCATCCATGGCACTGTGGAGGAATTTTGTACCATTTGTGTAGCAGTACTGTCAACTGTGGATATAATAAGGAAAACTTGTGCTTTCACCATGTATTCTTATTTTAGGGTAAGAAAAATATTTAAATGTTTTTTGTTTGTTTGTTTGTTTTTGTATTTTAGGGAAGGATCTACAGGGTGTTCAGGGTCTCACTACTAATCGGACTGGTAGGATCCACCTATTTACAGCCTCCCAAGAGCTGGGATTACAAGCGCATACCACCACGCCTAGTCTCAATTTCCTTCTCAGCATGCCCTGAGGGCAGTCTGGCATGCAGGCCCTGGGATAGAACCTCTGGCCCCTGCACCTGCTTACAGGTGCTTTAACCCACTGAGCTATTTGAATGGCCCTGGCACTCAAATGTAAATCCTGGGTTCTTTATTAAAATGCATTTTGTCCTTTGCTAAATCCCTCTGTTCCTTAGCATGTTGTATCTAGAAAAAGAGAATATTTTCTATTCATGTCTACTTAAAAAGCACAATCTAATTATGAAAATGAAAGTCTGGGAACTGTTACTGTCTTCTGAAGAATCACTTGTAGTATTCCCATAGTTACTATTTTGCCATTCTCAATCTCAGCTTATATCTACTGAGAAGAGTGGTACTGATTAGAAGAGTGGATAGGAATCAATCAAAAACTAGCTATAAATAGGGCCCATTGAGAAGGAGAACATGAGTAAACATTTCGTGTTTCAGAGAATGACACAGGTAGAATGATTATCACTATGTCCAGTGAATAATACATTCTTTAAGATATCCAAAACTAAATTTAGATTTCAAGTTGCAATTTTAATTTTGGTGATGAGGGATTGGAGAATCCACAGCATAATTTCTCACCAAAGATAAATAATACAGTGAGACCCCCAAAAGTAAACACCAGTAAGCAAGTACCTTTTCCACATGGCACAATATTCAGGATGGCTGAGCAAAGGAAATTATATAACCCAATTCTACATATCTCAGACACCAGTAAACGGGGAGAAAAATGGAAGCAGTAGTCTGATCAGAAGAAAGATTTCTTAGAGTGGTACTGGCACATTGCACTCATTCTGAGGAGCTGGGCTTTCCTAAATTTGGAAAGAAGTGAAATGAGTGATTAACCTCCACATTTTCAGTTGTTCCTGTTTTCTTTTGTGAATGAGGAATAGTGGAAAGGATCCTTGGGGAGAGACTGGAGAAACAGAAGGAGGTGAAGAAGCATGTGATCCCTGGAGAAAAGACAATCTCAGAGCCACGCTCTCAACTGGGGAATGTTCTAAAGCTCCTTGGAACAAGATCCCCCTTCCTCACATGCTTCCAGAGATTCCACTAATGAGAAAAACATCCACTCCTTAACCCATGGAATAATCTTATAATTGCTCTCCACAAATAGCACACACTCAATAAGAAAATAAATTCCAGGCAGCAAGATCTCAAAAATTAGAACGATAAAACCAGAGGATGAGATGGAAAAAGAAATTCAGGTCTAAGGAAATGATGTGAAAATGAAAAAAGAATTACACAAAACGGGTCATCAAAGAAGTAGGATATAGAATAGGTGCTAGTGGAAATCATAACTGACAAGAAGGGAAAGGTTGAAACAGCTAAACTGACTGAAAGAGAAAAATCAGTTAATGCATTAGAACAATGTCTATATGTTTGAAAAATTGAGATGAACTAACAATAAATAATTTGTGTGAAGTTTTTTTTCATATTTAGTCATGAATAGTCAGAAAGATGGTCACTGGCATGAAAACATGAGGTTAAAACAATAAAACTAAATTTGAAAGAAAAAATAGCAATACTGGAGATGGTAACTTGAATCCCTTTTAAAAGCTATGGTATTGTGAGTGTGGGGCAGAGAACAGATGTGATAAACTAGGGAGATGTGGAGATTTTAGTAAGATAACCAGCATGAAGTATTGGGAGAGGCAAGGTGGAAGGTTGTGAGAAAGTGCGAATATACTTCCCTTTAGTGAGCGTGGACACATTTTCTGCTGCTTAAAATACAGACGTGTTTTTCAAAAGAAGATTGCAAATGTTGATTTTTTTCTTAAAAAAGGAATAGTTTATTTAACCTCTTTTGGAAATAATAAATATTAACAAATAAATAATAATCATTTTGGAAATAGTGTCTGTTATAATGAAGATGCATTTAATGTATCATTCCCATAAACTTAGCTTTATTAATTAATTTATCTATTTATTTGCATGGGAAATCAAACTCATGATGTCCTGCTTGCCAGCCAGGCTTTATAACACTGGGTTATATTCCTGGCCCCTAAATGTAGCTTGAAATCTGCTAAAGTCATATATATATATGTATATATATATATATATATATATACATATATATATATATATATATATTCATTTTTAAAAATGAAAACAAATAATATAATCTAACTTTTTTTAAAAAAAAGTATTTTATCTTTGTTTGTCCTCAGGAAAGATTTTGTGTAGTCATTTGGTGAAAGGAAAGGACTTTGGCCTTTATTATCTTTTTTGGGGGGGTGTAGCTCATGGATTTTTATAATAGGTGTATATGTTTTAAAATTGTCCTGTATGTTCTTACATAAAGCTATTACACCAAAATACTGAGAATGATTAATGTGAGGTAGTCATCTTCTGTAAGTGAAAGAAGATTCTACCCCAGATGACAAATAACCAGAGCAGTGATCATTTAGTAAAATAGCTGGGTGATCAGACAGCACCAGGAGCTCAATATGGCGGCAGGTCCCTTCATCCTGTAGCTCCACTCCGCCCGCCTGGGGTGCCAGAATGAGCAAGCTGCTTCCTCCGGAGGTCCCAAGTGGACTTGTGGTGCTTTTAAGCTTCCTAAATGCTGAAGCAGGGCCACTTCCAGGGTCCAAGAAGGCAAACGCACTCTTTTGGGGTCTCTGTTGAAGACACGTGTTTCCAGAACGTTCACTGAATATCACCCTTTACACCTCAGTGGACCATGTAGGATCACATGCCTCTTGTTCACCAGTTACTGGATGGACCTAGCAGGGCGGGTATCTGAACTGAATCAGATTGTATTAGGAGGATGAGAGGAGGAGGAGAAAGAAAAACTAGCGAGGGACAACGTCAATGTCTGTATATTGGGGGTGGAAATTTTCTTATTTGCAATTCTCAGCTTTTAGTTGCAAGCTATAAATAAATTAATGGACAATGTTTTTAGTTTGCCCTTTAAATTATGGATCCTACTTCAGTATTATGAAGACAATATCTCTGTTTAATATCTGAATAGATATGCTATGTGTCATTAGATCGCCCTAATAAAAACATGGAAACACACCTTGTGGACAAAAATTTGATCCCTAGGTTGTAAGTTATTTTTGTTTTTAGAAAAGAGGGATATCAATGTTGCCACTGGGTACCTTACAAATGTTTATCCCAATAGAACATTATTTACATGTTGGCTGTCAGAGGTACAGAAAAATTTTAGAGAAATTTAATAATGTATGACTTGTTTTTAATATATGAAAGGAAGATTATTCTTTTTCTGAACGAGAATGCTTTGAAATCCTTTACTTGAAGTAAAAGCACATGAAAGTGGCTTTTGAAGATAAACTTCTAAGATATGTAGGCCTCTTCCTGACAGGAAGTTGAACTGCTGGGGTTAGCTTGGGATGCTTTGTGCCCAGGCTCTTTGCACTTTTCTTCTTTTTTTCATTGCAGAAGGTTGGCAAAGAGTGGGCAGAAAGGCAAGAACATATTTTGATGTCCCCACCTCTTTTTCCAATAAGTCACTTTCCCAGACTAAAATTAATTTAGACTTTTTGCAATTAAATGACCTACCTTCTCTAGTGATACCAGAGAACATTATATTTAGGTTACTTGACCTTACTGCAATTCATGAATACAGAAGTAAGTGATTCTTGTGTTTTTGAAAGAATTTCTTTTCCATTCATATCATAATATTAACTTTTCCATAGTCAAATAGGTAGTCTTTTATGCATTTGGTTTTTAAAATACCCAATAATTAAATCCAATGAAAGCCACTTTTAAGGAAGAAAGAAATTTACCAAACCGCAGACTATAACTACTCATTTAATTATGAGTGGACTTTTTGCATGCTGATAAGGTTGGAAATACCCACTTTATTTTCCTGTTTCTCCTCTTGGTCTGCCACTTTCATTAGAAACATTTAAATTCATATTTTTTCATTATGGGCCATTTGAGATTATTCTTATTTGATGTTACATTGATGCTATTCTCAGTTCGCTTGAGGGAGAATTTAATGAAGGTCTAATGCATGGCTCTTTCAAACTGGGTTCAGATATGAGAATGTCATGAATTTCTTTCAAAATTGACAGTTAAAATTAAAACTGAAATAAAGCAAATCAAAACAAAAAGCATCCCCATAACATACATTTCACAGGATTTCTCTTAAGTAACATTGTAGTTTGGGACTTCATGCTTTAGTAAAAATGTATTTACTCAGAAGTGTTCTGGGAACCGCATGTAGGGTAAACTGTGGCAGTAAAAGGTCTTCGTGAAAAGAACATTGTTTCAACTTTAATCTTCATGGTACTTTCAAAAGCTGTTTATAATTAAAATTCAGGTGTATGTTTTGAATCCAAAGTTATTACCAGTTACATCTTTTTCATTTTTTCTGGCATACTGTACTCTGGATTTCTAATTATTAGTTGTATCTCAGGACATCAGCACTTAGCTTTTTTTTTTTTTCTGAGACAAGATCTGTGTAATTCAGGCTGACCTTGAACTTTTTATGTAGTCCTGACTGTCCTGGAAATCGCACATAGTCCTGTGCCTCAACCTCCTAAATGTAGGGTTCCAACCCTGCGCATGTACCTATTTTTCCTCGTATTTTTGGTCATTTTTCTTAGTACTGATATAAAATAGCTAATGTTTTGAGGTTTTCTCTGTGCCAGGCATTCCTTTGTCGTTTAATCCTTACTTTGATGTAATGAGGCATGGAGCAGTTGCTGTAATAGTCACATTTTACAGTTGGGTAAGTAGATTCAAAGTGAAAAGCATTTAGTAATAATTTCCACAGATAGGGAATGGCAGGGTCTAGCTTTCAACTTCTAGCATTTTTCGCAAAGAGAAAAGTACTGAGCATATTCATATTTGTTAGGTACTAAAACTATGGAATTAGCCATCCTGTATTTATAAACAATTTCTAGAGAGACTGTAATCCTGGGAGATTGAAGACACAATGGGCCATCATGTTGAAAGTCTTGATGCAAATTTTCTATGCATGATTATTCAAGTTAGGATATATTCACACTGTCTAAGGATGAGGGGTGCTCAGGGAAAGCTTCAGGGCTCTGCCATGTCTCCCAGATCATAGTCAAAGAACCAAGTTAGCTCTATCCCCAAGCAGCACATTATTACTAATGTATTTTATCAATGGAGTATAGTTTTGAGAATATTCATGCTATGGTGTTCTTTTTTTCTGCCAATCATGTTTGAATTATGCCCACTTTGGTCTTTTTCTAAAAATGTGAAATTAATAAAGTCTGTATCCCTATACCAATTTTGGCTTCAACATGCAGCAAAAAAAATCTGATCTAACATAAAGATCTAGCTAACAAAACCCACATCTGTTTATTTTGGACATATCTGATTTGCATCCAGCTTGGACAGTTTGAATAAAAACTGAATAGTAATATTATTATATTGTCAAGGCCGGGGGTGGGGGATAGCTCAGCAGCATACGAACCTGAGTGGCAAATGCAAGGTCCCACGTTTGATCCCTGGTACTGTACACACACACACACAAATTAGTATACCATCATGATATTATATTTTATCTTAAATTTTACTTCATTAGATAGATAGTGTACATCCTATTAGCGGCCTAAGCCTAAAATTTATGAATTACATAGTAGTGCAGTTATACAAGAGCCTACGCATATCCCATCAGTTATTCTTTATGATCTTGTTTGCTCTGAGAATCTTGAGGTATCTTGATGAATTGATGCATTGTAAAAGCATCATTGTTCATCGTATTAATGACCACCATAATTTATTGTTTTCCTGGGAGAGTGGAGCTTTCAGGAGGTCATAAAGTGCGTTAGAACCCGCGATGTCCACATGCCAGAGCCTCTCTTTAGCAGGCTGACTCCTTGGGGTCAGTTATTCTTAGCCTTAGTATTTCTATCTTACTGCATCTCAGGTCTAAGATTAGCTCGTTAGGCGCTATCGTGCCATCTGAGTTACCTCCTAATATAACTCTACCCTGGAATGATTATTTATAGAAAGAGCATTCTGTCATTTTGGGGTTATTTCTAGTAGTTTAAATAAAGAAGAATAACATTCAAGTAAAACCACAGATTCCTTCCTGCTGCCAAAACAGCATGATAACTGTCTACTTAAGGGGCAATAGTGCTGTTTAAATGAGTGTTTAGGGTGATGACAGAATTCTTTTTATCTTGGCCACCTTGAGGGGGTAAAAAAGAGTCCTGAGGTCGCTGTGTATAATACTTGTGGAAAGGCAAAGAGCAACCTTGATACTTTCTGTCATAGAGCACACAAGACTCTGGCTGATGATGACAACGGGAGACACACAAGGTTTATTTTTAGAAGCAGACATTGCTAAGCTCTGTGTTTGGTGTTAATATTGCTCATAAACAGGGCTCCTCAGGGCTGCTGACCCTTCTGGTGAATATATGGCATCATGCAATCGTGCACACACGCGTGTACACACACACACACACACACACTTCACAGTTCTCTTAATTCACTCTAAGGATAGTGTATTTTTAAAATACTGTAACTTTTAACTGATCTAAATTCTTTTATTTTATTTTTTTTTATGTATTTAGTACAGGATCTGGAGGCTCTCACTGCACAAATCGGATTTGTAGTGATCCTGCTGTTTTTCAGCCTCCCAAGTGCTGGGATTATAGGCGTGTGCCATCCTGCACAGTCTTAGTTGCCCTCTCAGCTCACCCTGGGGGCGGAGCCAGCATTGCATGCAGGGTTCCCTCCCCTGACCCCTGCCTCTGCCTGAGCAGGCCCTTTAATCCACTGAGCTATCTGGCTGCCCCTAAGTGATCTAAATTCTATTCATTTCCTCCAGTAGATTTAGAATATTTTTTTAAAATCTCATAAAGATTGGATTTAAAGAATGGTTTCTGAGAAACAAACAAACAAACAAACACTATATAAGCATGATGTATATGGAGGTCTAGGGAAATAGGTAAATGTTCGTTGTATCATTTTATAATTACAGTCAGTACCCATAAAAATAATACTGCTTCCAGCTATAATAGTACATAAAATATAATTGTAGAGATACTGTAATTATAGCATATACATTTGCTAATCTGAATAAATGAGATAAAATCCTCAGTATGTGGGAAAGTATGGGTTTCAGTTTGCTTTGATACAACTATTGATAAACCAACTAAATTTCACATACAATAAAATGTGCAGTTTTACACTTGAGAGCTTGTCTTAATTTACTGCAACCGGGTGTTTAATTCAGATCTTAGTAATTACATCTTTATTCTCAAGTTTTTGGAATTGTGATTTTAAGCTGTTCAATTTATATTTTATGTTTCTTTATTGCTAATTCATTCTAGGTAATGAAAATATTAAAGTAGTATGTTGTGCATCTCATAAGTTACAATACTTTAGAATAAATAATTTATTTGAACGTAGGAATACTCACAATTTTATTATTGTGGTAGTACTGAATGTTACTTACCAAACATATTAATCATTGCTGTATATTATTTACTAAAATTGTATAGTATTGCCTTAAAATAAATAGTTCTGTATTTGTGTTTAGCATAAGGAATCCAGTGGGTACGGGGGATGTGCAGAATGAAAAAGAAAGTAGGAAATGAACAGCAGTTCAGGTGTGTTTTAATACTGTGTGAAGAGCAATACACCAGGTAGATTGTATTTAGATCAGTGGTCTCTGACCACCGTTAACTAGCAGGAGGGATGCTTAGGATGAGAAGATTCAGAACTTTGGAAATGGAGTTGAAGTTATCATTCATCTGTTCTTTGTTTTTGTTTAAAAATATTTGAAAGTCATCTATGTGGCATGTGTTTCAGGCATAGACAATGCACCGTGAGACACAGTGCATTGACTATTCCCTTAAATGAAAGAGGGGTAAGAATGCTTTAAATAGTAACTAAGTGCTAGGATAAAGTAAAATTAGGGCAGTGAGATAGAAGGTGATGGACGCTAACAGGGACAGTGTTCACCGAAGTAATCTTCGAAGCCTGTGGTGGAACTAAAGCATGAGTGATGTCCTTCTAAAAGATGTAAATTTCTGTAACTATAAATTTGGTACTTAGGTTGGGAATTCTTCTGGAATTGTTTTCTCCTGTTACCTGTCATAGGGAAGGAACGGGGAAAGTCTGTACAGTAGCTAGGTTGTTTAGAAATACCTACATCTTTCAAGAAAGGTTGTTATCCAGGATTTTCTGTTTTTAGTAGCTAGATGGGAGTCAAGATTTTTGCCGGGAGGGGTGGGTCCTTTCTGCACACCTGACCTTTCCTTACTCCTGAAGGTTCATGCCTGTCCTTCATTCCAAGTTCACCCCCAGCTGTGCTCAAACTTCCGGCACAGGCAGGCAAAGCTATTGCTAGTAGTCTAGTGACGCTAACAGATTTTCTTCCTACAAGTCATAAAGAAGGGGGACACTCTGTCTTCCTCAGCTGAAGTTACATGTCTGAGAACATTTTCTCATAAACACTATGTTACACTCCTCTTCAAAGGGATAAGAAATACGGCACTTATTACACAGGTATTTACTGTGTATCTGTCTTGTGTCAGGCATTTTACTCTGGTAAATCCTGGGCCAGATAGCATTTTTGTTCCTTAGAAGGGGGGAGAGCTGTGACTTACAAATGAATGTGTGGAATGCATAGTCTCCATTGTGTTACTAAGTGGCGGGATTAGTCACAAATTATTACAATAGTTGGATATGGAATCATTCCATGGAACAGACAAGCCTGTTTTAAAGAAAGAAGAACTCTAACAACATGTACTAAAAACGATTTCTTCTACCTGCTCTGCCTTCTCTGGAGAGGGCCAATGCTGGGTGCACACCATAGGCCGGGCAGACATTGCTGAGGCACTGACTCGTTATCTCACGTGCCTTATGCCTCATGGGGGTTTCCGTCAACATTCCGGGTGGTGTAAGTCAAGGAGAATGAACAGAGTTCTAATAGCGCAGGAACTAATCTGAAGCTATTTTAATCTCCCATTTACTTCTTAGCCTTGTGGGGGATGGGGAAGCTTTTGTGCACAGTAGATGAGGGGGCTGGGAGAAAGCGCTCTGTGATTGCCTCTGTCTTTAATAAAAAGGAGACTGAGCCAGACTTTCTGGCCAACATGCTTTGGGGTTCACAGTACAACTCAAGGAAAAAGACTTAACATGTCCCACCTCCAAAGAATTTCCTCATGCAATCAATATTTATTAGTACATGATGCTGTACTAATCTAGGGTCCTCTTGTATTAATGCTCCTGGTGGACATGCGTGTGTGTCCATGTGCAGTGCAGGCATGCTTGCGTGCCACCCCAAGTTAGTTATTTCCTTTTTCTGAAATATTTTCTGCTCCATTCCATCATGTCTCCAGGGGATGCAGCCCTAGCACAAGTCTTTATATGTTATATACAGTGTACTCAGTTGTTGCAGGGTCTCATTACATAGCTCAGACTCATGGTGATCCTCCTGCTTTCAGCCTCCCCTTCAGTGCTGGGATTATAGGTGTGTGCCACCACCGACAGATTCCGATGCTCTGGGGGTGACACACAGCATGTGGTGGTGGGGGATCAAACCACAGTCCCTGCATTCGCCTAAGCTTGCCTAAGCAGGTGCTTCAGTCCACTGAGCTATCTCAATGGCCCCTAGCAGAAGTTTTACTCAGGTACTCCCGAGTGCCCAAGCCCAATCTGCAGCACTCCAGCAGTGACATATGTCCCCCGCCACAGCCCGCACCTTCCACTTCCTTGCCCTGTGTTACTCTTCGAGAGCATTCCTATTTTCTGTTTTATACTGTATTTATTTATGTACATGTGTCCCCATCCCTCCGTTTATTTATATTATAATCTCTAAGAGGAAAGGATCATGTTTTTTTTTTTTTTTTTTCTATTTTTATACCCTACAGTACCTACCACATAATAGGCTGTGATTGAACTGAGATGAATGAATAAGTTACTGAAGATTTCAGGGTTATTGTCTGTTGGTTTTTCTGAATTTTATATCATTTTAGCAGTGATTCTTTTTCTTCTGCAGAGAACAACTACTCTGGGTCTATAAAGTTGAGCTATATAGATATTTTTAAATGTTAGAGAATTTATCTAAAATATTAAAACCATTCATTGTAGGACATAAGTCAACAGTGCCCATCGTGCTGTGACCATGCATACATACACATGTATTTTGTATATATCCACATACATAGGTACAATATCTCTTTAAGTGTTTTAGTTATTCTGAACAAAGAGAATTTTGGAATATTCTTAATTTGATTTTTCAATGAATAATGCCAATAGAAATTTCATGAGATATGTTCCTGCATTCAAAATGTGAAGTGTGAAGTAGCTAATTTAAGACTGCCTGAATATGAATGCATACTTTTTTATCCAAGGAGAAGAATAAATTTAGTTGTGAAAGTGATTACAGGTGTACTTTTATGTTATTCAAATACCACTTCACATTTAATACTATTTTTTCTTCTGTGATATTTTTACACGGGGACAATTTTCTTACATAAAGGATGAAGAAATGGATGCATTTTTCTGTTAACAATAGTATAAGTTTAAAGTAATTCTACCCCAGGATTGCCACGTAGAGCTCATCGACACTTATCCAGGCATTATTTAATTGGCCATATCTTTTAAAAAGGCATCAGGGAAATGTGATTTTTGATAAACAATTTAATAAGCAATTTTGAATGCCAAGGGTATCAGTAATTTTTAAAATTATCTTAAGTAAAATGTCAGAACAGGGAATTCACATAGCGAGATATTAAGGAAAGACAGATGGAAGGGGTGAATCAATCTCCATGCACAGCAATTCAAACAGAAGAATGAAATAAATTTATTTATGTCTAAGTGAGTGGAATGAGGAAAGGAATAGAAGTAATAATGTGGGGGAAAACATCATTTTTTTTAGTCTCAGCTCAAGCTAGGATAAGAGCAGCACGACTCAGAAAAGTGAGTTAGTTGGTGAGCTGAGGATGTGAGCTGAGGAAGGAGCTGGGTTGCAAAGCCAAGTTAGAGCACAGGTACTGAACTCCCCTCTCAGGAGAGCGATAAGAAGGAGCATGGCCTGGAATCTTTTCGTGGACTTGCAAGTGCAGCCAGTTGGGTTTTCTTATCAGTATGCAGGATAAGTTTCTAATGGTATAATAATGTTGAGATAGAACAAACTATAGTTTTTCTGACTTTGGATTTATAAACAAGTTTCCCATACTTATATTAAGCATTAATAACCAAAAAGAATTAGTTCAAGTGGATTTCCAGGTACTTTTAATTTTTTGATTCCATAAATGAAGTTCATTGAAATTACTTCTTTCATTTTCTGAAAGATGGGTAACAAAAAGTTACAAAAAGTATGTAATATAAGTTACATTGTAAAATGAAAAACAATTCTTAAGTGATTGATGAGTAAATGTAATAAAAACATTGCCCTGAGCCTCTCAATATTTAGTATCTCAAGATCAGATGAAAGTTCTTCAAGTCTATGACCTATCTAGATCAGTGACTGTTTCTATTTCTTTTTTTTAAATTTTATTTATTTTTTTTTCTTGTTTCAGAACCTTTATTTGTTTATTCACTCATTTTTATGGCCAGCTCAGCCTGCCACGAGGGCAGGGCTAGCGCAGCATGTGGTGCGGGGGATCGAACTACAGTCCCTGAAGCCGCCCAAGCTTTCCCAAACAGGCACTTTAGACCACTGAGCCATCCCACCGGGCCCTGTTTCTATTTCTTAATTTTCCTTTCTCCTGCATGATCCCAAACTTGAACACAAATGTTACTTGAGAAACCCTTATGAGAACTCAAATTATATGACTAGAAAATATGTTAAATTTCTTTGTGAGCATGAGAAACATCTTTGTATTTGCTTATCCACTGTCTGGTCAGCTTCCCTGGGCAGTGAACCAGCGAGTAGTAGAGATTATCTTTATGCTTAACCAGGCATATATGTCAGGTCTAATTTCCTCATGTCCCTGCCAAAGTTGGTTACTTACAGACTTTAGATATTTTTGCCAGACTGAGAGATGAAAAATGAATAGTACTATAGTTTTTTCTATCACTCCCCCTACCTATTAGTGAGTTCAAAACATTTTTAGATGTTATTAGCTAGTTGGGTTTCCTTTTATGGAGATACATGTCCAAGAATGTAAAAGTCGTTATAAGGATAACAGTTTATCAATGAATATCAACCTATTAACTGGTTAAGTGAAAAAAATTGATCATTATGTTAGATGTAGAAAAACATTCAGAAAAATGTAGCACCCTTCCAGGACAAAATCTTGTATTAAGCTATAAAAAGAGTGAGAGTTAGTGACTAAAATCTTACCTGAAAGTTTGTATTTCATGGTAAAATTGAAGTACATTGTCTTTAATGTTAGAAACATTGCCTTTTCAGGTCTTTCTCAGTGTTTTAAAATGTAAAAGAACTTGAAAGGTAAAGAAACTAATTGAACAAATGTGAAGTTCTTCTAGATTTCTCAGTACAAAGTCAATTCTGTACCATAGCAAAAAAAGAAAGGATTAATAACATCAGAAAACACGCAAACACAAAGAATTATAGAAGTTATAAACATAAAGAATTATGTTTATAGTTGCAACCGAAATTTTATGGAGAAATTAGACATCTTGAAGGACTTATATAAAATTATGATCAGATTTCAGAGATGCTGTGTTCATGAAAAGAAAGATCACACCTGTTAAAAAACCATTCATTCACAAACTAATTATATAGCCCATTGTTTTTTCAAAAAGCTTGCTTTTAAAATATAGGATGTATAATATAAAAGTCATGATAAATGATATCATATAGTGGAAAGTATTCCTTCCACATCAGCTCTGCCAGTGGTACAGTTTTCTCCCTTATAGTCTTATAACACCTTCTCCTGTGCTTCACTGATAGTCTACCATTACAGTTTCATTTAAAATTATTAGATAATCTAACAAGAAACATCATAAACATTCTAAAATTCCTTATGAGTTATTGAAAACCAATGGAAATTTTAAAACAGAGAAAACCAGTGAGGAGTAAATGTCAGTTATTTGGTTTAAATAGGGACACAGACAAATATATCAGAAGGAATATTTATGCTAGATGGATGTAAGAGGACATACTATTAATAAAATGATTTGGGAGCAATTGTATGCAATTGGTAAACAAAACTATATTATCTCATACATAAGTACTTATTTTTATAATGCCATTTTTATCCAGTTAAGCAGATTACAGTTTAAATTTCCACAAAGCTAAGGGGCTGTATAATGCAGGAGGGTCTTACATTTTTATGGAAGTATAGGGAGAATTTTACTTAAGTATTTGAGTAAGTAACTCAATGTTTATATAGCTCACCAGCTTTCAAAAATTAATTTCAAACTAATTTAAAGATCCCGATTTATGAGTACATTCCAGGCAGAAGGAACAGCCAGTGCAAGGGCCCCAGTCTGTATGATCGGCGGCTGTTCTCAGAGTGGAAAGAAATATGGTAGGAGAATCTTCAATAAAGCAGAGTGATTTGGCAGCTGGGGTTGCGTAGCCAGAGTTAACCACTGTCTGTGACTTGCAGTTATGGTAATTGTCCTCTCTTGACATGTGTAAGGCAGGAAGGCTTTGCCTGGATTGCTGTTAGTCTCTAGCACTCTGGTTTCCTTAAAAAATGCTAGGGAGGAAGGGAGGGAGAGGAGAGAGAGAGAGAGAGAGAGAGAGAGAGAGAGAGAGAGAGAGAGAGAGAGAGAGATCTTTTATAGAATACTGGGCTTCACTGTGAGGCATATATATATATATATATATATATATATATATATGTATATATAGATATATATATATATTATGCCTACCATACCTCCTCTCGTCCCCCTCATACTCCTCCCATGATCCCCTTCGCCTTGTCTAATAGTCTCCCTTTTACTTTCATGTCTTTTTTCTTGTAGATTCTACTTGTTAGAGGAAATATAATTGTCATTCTGAGCCTGACTTAGTAACTTGACTTTTTGATGACCTAAAAAGATGGACCAGAAGCCCCTGTATCTTCTACTGTGGAAGTGGAAAATAACCTCAGGGACACATGGGCGCAAGCCTGTCAATTTATAATTCAGGTTTTAGGTCTAGGAATTTACTCAGATACAGTTTATTTGAACATTGCTTATCCTTCAGCCTGTGTCGTCTGACTGGTTTTCAGCATATCTTTTCACTAAGGCATTGTGAACTGATAAAAACCTTTTTACAAAGATCTTTTCAGTAATTAGTTTGCCCTACTTGGTTAGTTTGATATTTTGTAACAAAAGAATCTTGCTCTGTAAACAGTCATGAGTCACTTAATGATAGGACATGTTGTGAGAATTGTAGCCTTAGGCAATTTCAATGTTGGATGAGAATTGAATCACAGGATACAGTTCCAGAAATCTAGATGGGCTTATGTAATACACTCCCATGTTACATGGGAGCCTGTTGCTCCTAGTTCTCAAGCCTATCCTATGCAGCATGTTAACACACCGAATACTTTAGCAGTAGCATTAGTATGTTTAAATGTACTTAAACAAAGAAGATTCAATAAAAGTAGCACATGAGAGGAGTTTTTCAGCTCCATTATAATCTTTTGAGACTGCTGTTATATAGGACTGCTTGTAAGTCTTCACTGCTGGGTATTGAGCTCTGGACTTCAATGTAAGACACATCCCCAGCCCTTTCTGTCTCTTGTTTGGAAACAGGCTCTCACTAAGTTGCCCAAGTAAAGCTAGAACCTGGAACCCTCTTGCCACAGCCTCCATTAGCGCTGGCATTATAACACTGTGTCATCATGGCACAGCTTACAGTAGGTCGGTTACTGACAGAAGCGTTATTGTGGGAAGCATATGTACGTCTGTGCATATGAGTATGTATATGGACATATATAGTACATATATTATAATTGAATTATTTTTCTATTGATATCAAGTCATCTGTCTTCTATTAGAAGGAAATTTTGACTGTGTACTAAAGCTCTTACAGTTTATAAGTAATTTTAGTCTCATTTAGTGATAAATATTGCCAATCACTTATCAGAAAGTTAAAGGGTTAGCCAGATAGCTGAGTGAATTAAAGCACCTGCTTAGGAAGGGCTCAGGGGCCAGGGTTTGATCCCTGGTGTACCGTGCTAGCCCCAACCCCAGGGCACACTCAGACAGACATTGAGACCCTGGCCTATAATCCCAGCATTTGTGAGACTGAAAATAGGAAACCCACTATGAGTCTGATCTACGTAGTGAGACCTTGTAGACCCTATAGACCCTGTACTAAGTACATTTAAAAAAAGAATCAGTGTTCATATTTTTGTTTCTACCTCTTTGATTGGTGACATTTGATTTTTTTTTTAATAATTTACTTTCCTGGTAAAAATTGAGACTTGGGGCTGGCAAGATGGCTCAGTGGTCTAAAGCACCTTCTTAGGAATGCTTAGGAGACAACAGGGACCAAGGTTCAATCCCCAGCACCACATGCTGCACCAGCTCTGCACCTAGAGCGGGCTGAGCCGGGCATAATAAAAAATAAATATTAAAAAACCCCTGAGACTTATTTCAGAATTAGAAATTTAAGGCTAATAGCTCTATAACAGAAATTAGTATGGAGGAATAAACATGTCAGTCAAATATTTCAGTGAATTATCATGCAATACTAGAAATTACTGCAGGTCGCCTGTTTAATGAATAATAAATTGTTTCTGGCTTTTTTTCCTTCCCAGTTTATCTTAGTTGTGATAATTTTGGCTGAAATAGGATTTTAGAAAACTTTTTTTTTTAATTCATAACTTTCCCTAAACCCTGACTTGTAGTTACATGGTTGAAATTTTTAAAAAGAGCGAGATTATATTGGTTATCCGTTCTAAAGTCATCCTTTATTGGGTTTTACACCACCATGGATGATATTTAGATGTTGCCAAAGCTACATGTTGCAATCAAGATAACAAGAGTATTTTTTCCTTCTCTCCCATTCCAATCTTTTGAAATGTAATGCATGGAAATTTTTCTTTCATATGCTAAGTGTATCTCATTGCTGAATATAGTGTGCCTCACTGAAGCATTCCCTTCTTTGCCAAAAACACATCAGTCATTCACAAATATTCAGTATTCTCAGAATGAGAAAGAATTTTAGCTCCTTGGGTAGTTGGTGCAAGCCAGTTCGCAGACTTCTAACTCACACAGGACAGGACGTCTTATGTGACATCTAGGGCTAAATATTAGATTCTCACACTTGAGTTGGAGTATCACATATACTGGGTTCTGGAGATTACGTGCATGAAGGTTTGTAACCAGTTAGAGTGATTACAGTCATCTCTTTTGTCAGCGACATCAGTTTTGAAGAACAATTGAGGTTCCATACCTCGGGAAAGTACTATTGCTTTTCTGGAGGCACACACTTTCTATAAAATTTTTTAGAGTACATAAATAAAATTACAATTCCTGTATTAACTAAAATATAGAAATTCAAATAAGCAGGCCAGAAAGAATGCCTGACATCTGATAATGTCTGACTATGTGCATTCAGGGCATGTATATGAATGAATGAATGAATGAATGAATGAATGAATGAATGAATGAATGAATGCAATGTGATCATCCATCCACAGCATCTGATATTTCAGCTGCACGTGTGCTTTTGCACTTCAGATGTTCTTGGTCCCATATTCTACACTAAGCAGAAGATATATCAAGACTATATTTTAAAAGCCAATTTAAAACTTTAAAAAAATTAGAGCAGTTTTTCTTGTCCCCCACTATACTTCTATTTGGGATTTAAACATTATTATGTTTACGTATATTGATTATGTCATACTTCAAATATGGAGATCCTTCAGTGACATTTAAGGTTTCTGTGGGATATTTCAGACAAAAACAGCTTTGCAGCTGTGATTTTAAACTCTTCATCCTACTTTTAGGCCTTTTTCCAGTGGGCAACATTCTGTTACTCTAATTTATAATATGCAGTATAGTCAGAGAATAGCACATCAGAGGATAAAGAGACTTACTTTTGCTTCTGAAGCAAGGATGAAATGACTCTTAAGAATGATTTCTTTAGAATAAAACACATTTTAATTAGGTTTATATCCATGGAAAATATAGTTTGACTAATGAGCGACCAAATGCTTGAATGTACTCTGGATAGCTGAGGTTATTAATACTCTACAGAGAGGAGAATGTTACCTTTCATTCCCACTTAATATTCTGTTTACCTTGAAATATTGATAGGAGAATTCCAGCTCTACCTTCCTCCTATTTCATTCACAGGAGAGCCTCAGGGTATGGGGAGATAGCTGTGCCCTCTAAGCACGAGCCTGGCAAGCACAGGGACCTGGGTTCGATCTCTCGCACCACATGTCGTGCCAGCCCTGCACTGAGTTAGCCACTGAAACCAGGAGTGGTGGCGTATGCCTGTAATCTCAGTACTGGGGAGGCCAAGATGGGAGGATCAGTATGAGTACAAGCTGCGCAATGATACCCTGTACCAAATGAATAAGTAAGATTTTCTTTTAATGGAAAGGAAAAAAAAATCATCAATGTGCTGCTACTTTGTCATCAGGAGCCATTGAGACAGTGCTTAACAACTTAAACTCACTACATGCAGGGCTTCTCTCTGTGAGATGCCCATGCCCGCCCTTGCCAAGCTGTGGCACATGGCAGGAGGCAGTGCCTCTGGTGCCCCCTGTAGACCCGGTAGACCCTGTCTTAAATACAGAAAATAAATAAATAAATAAATAAATGATTACATATAATAAAAAAGAAGAGACCTCAAAAACCGTTTCGATTTGCAATGTACTCCTCAGCTTTCCCAGTGCTGTGACACCATACCCAGTGCCCACAGCATAAAGGAAGAAGTGCTTCGTTATGTTCATGATTTCAGAGGACTTACTCCATGGCCCTCAGGTGCCCAGGCAGAAGGCTCATGGCAGAAGGGCAACCAGGAAGCTGAGCAGCAGAGCAGCACCTGGAAAGAGGCCAGAGCCCTTCTGAAGGATGACGGGTCGTCCTTCCGTGTCCCACCTAGACACACCCAGATTGGAATTCCATCAGTCATCTTGGCAGTCATCAAACCAGTCACAGTGACACAGTCAGGCTTCACCAGCTATCTCACCTTTTGTCAACCTTGTACCCAGGCACATCTCTTTAAAGCACACTTCCTCTCCACAGAAGCACAATAATCCATCAATAATCCCACCTTACATGATTCCCCCACTTGGTGTACTCCCCAGGAAACAACAGTGCTTTCCTGAAGGTCTCAGGAGCTACAACGTTGTTCAGAACACCATGGCTAAGTCTCTTCTGAGGCTCAAGCAAAATCTGAGCTGTCAGCTTTTGTAAAAATTGTTTTTAAGAAAACCAAATCACATCATCTCAAAGTACAATGGCACAGGTAAACATTGCCATTACAAAAAGAGGGGATAGGGTGATGGGAAAGAATCAGATCAATACAAACCCAAAATTCAGCAGGAGAGATAGTAAGTCTTGATGCTCCACATCTGATATTCAGGACATGGTGAGGAGATGTGAACTGGCAGTTGTCCAGTCCTATGCCTATTGATGCACCATGTGTAGCCTACATAGGCTCTCTCTTGCGCTGGCTCCTGTACGGTCTACAGCGATTCTTGGTAGATGATCCATGTTCCCAGTATCTTTGCTTTCCTGAGGTTTTCACTGTATCTTTCGCTTTGTTTCAACAGCTTTGTGTTCTGCCCTCTTAGGGGCTGTTTGCCTGGTCTCCCAGAACTTTCTCTAGTATTGGTGGAAGCCTCTCTGACCTCATAACTCTTGCATTCTGCATGCCAGTAAGACCATCATCACAGGGAAAATACCAAGGTCTGCATCCAGCATAGGCTGTGCTGTACCCATGACACCAGCAGATTCCATGCTGAAGGGTTGACTATGGTACAGCGAATCCTGGGGTCCAATTTCCTGGACAGTCCTTCTCTAATGAAAGATTCATACGTCGTACTCCTGCGCCTGTGATAGGTAAGATCTCACTGATGCCTGAGATGCCCTCAAGGTATTTTTTATGTCTTTGTGCAAAGCACGTGGTGCTTTTTAATGGCACTAATCTGCTCACCAGCTACAATTTCCTTGGTCCTTATTCATGATTTCTTCTGAGTTAAATTTAAGTTCTTAAAAATTTTCTGCTCTGCATTTTGCCCCTACTTCTTACTATAAATTTGATGGAAAGCAGCCCATTGCGCCTGTTATAGTTTGTGTCTAGTCGTCCTCCCAAAGCCTCATGCAGTCATGGGGCAGCTTCTAGAGGTGGTGATTAACTCATGATCCATTGCTGGCATTATGGGGGTGAAGGCTACCCGCCCTGCAATGCAAAGCCTGAACAAACTGTAAGGAAGAGGGAGATATTGCCAGCTACTGCAACCACGGCTCCTCCCTTTTGGCTCTTGGTCTTCACTGTTTTCCACCGCCGTGAACGGCTGCCCTCTGCCATGTGCCACTCTGTCTTGGAGTGTGTAGCTGAGTGTAGAGTGAGACCTCCACAAAGTGTGAGCTAAATAAAGCTTTCCTTCCTTCATTTTGGGCACCAGGAATTTTTGTCCCAGCAATGAGACGAGAGTAACTGCGACAGCACCAGTGCCACATGCTGAATGTTGGGAGGTTGTGAAATTTTCTCTCTCCATTATGGTCACTTAGTCCACAGCTCTTAAACTCAGGCTCAGACAAAGTCTCCTGACTTTGGGAAAGATGTGGAGCAATTTTGTTCTCAGAGTGTAACATACATGGTCACTCTCCCAGTTGCCAAGGAAGTTCGTGTTGCCATCTCAAACATTCTGAACCTGGCTTTTAAAATTTAATTCATTATTATTATTATTATTATTATTATTATTATTATTATTATTATTTACTTTTTTGTAGCCTGCTCAGCCTGCCCTGGGGGCAGTGCTGGCACAGCATGGGGTGCTGGGGATTGAACCACGGTCCATGTACCTCCCTAAGCTTACCTAAGCAGGCCCTTTTGTCCTTTGAGCTATCTCACCAGGCCTAAGCCTGGCTTTTCTTCTATGCTTCAGCATTCTTTCTTCTAAGCTCCAATCAGAATCACCCATAAGGATCTGACTGTGGCATTCTGGAATTCCTTTCAGCGACACTTGCAAATGTTTCTAAACTCTGGGTAGCTGGTTGCTAAGCTGTAGGTACGGTGAAGTCTAGCAAGGACTCTTTCTCCACGACTGGTCTTCCGTATGAGTGCTTGTGTTGCTGGGAGCAATGCCAGGTGCAGCCCACCACTGAAATGACAGATTTGTTCCACTCTTGACTTCAGGGGATTCAGGTGGTGTCAGGCTGGCCTCCGTGCAGGCGCGTCATGGTGGAAGGCAGTGGACAAGCGCTGGTCAGCATACTAGCGAGCCACAGGAGGGAGGATGGAACGAGAAACAACTTCTAGGACCCACCGCCCCGCCTCCACGCCTCCACGCCTCACCCAGACACGCCCAGAAGTGTGCTCAGCCCATTACCTCCATAGCCTCCAAGCCAATCAAGTTGACCCAAAGTTAAAAACTGTCACATGTGTTAAATTAAAATTCTGAGAAAATAATATGTGGGACATCAGATCTGCCTTATTTGAAAAAGTCAAACTCCTAGGTTAGTAGTAAAAATTATGTAGAGAGATTATTTTAAAGGCCCATCTTCTAATTTTTGCTTTTTTGGGGAAACAAAACAAAACAAAACAAAAAACTCAAGAATGATTACATTTTTGTGTATTTCTGACTTCTCTCTGAATAAACACCAATGTTTAGTCCAGAGCTTGGTGGCTTGGTTCAAAATTGATGAACTTGCATATAGACATATTTACATTCTTGTGTCTAATGACAAAAAGGGTTATGAAGTGAAGAATAAGGACTTACAGTCACTGATGTCTTTTAATAGAGACCGTCTTCATGATGGTCTCATTTCCCTTCTTGTACGCGCTGCTATATCTATAAATGGTAAATGATCTCAGAACGTATTATGGAGATGAGTTCTGAGGAGATAGGACTTGCTGCTGTCCACTGTATTTCATCTAAAGTGTGGTTTGCTTTTTCCTCTTTAGTTTTTAAATTAGTACACATTCAATAGAGACCTTCCTTGTGGGCAGTTGGGGCGTTCATATTGCACATCTTCATTCTTCTCATCCCTTTCCTTTCCCCGCCGTCTCATGATCCCTTCCCATTTGACAAAGATCTATCTCATTTCTGTTATCTGTCATTTATTTTGCTCTTTATTTGTGTTTTGTGTTTGATACATGAGTGAGACGATGTGATATAAGCTTGTGTACCTAGTATATTTCACTTAATATTATTTTCTCATTCACATTCATTTCCTTACAAATGACTCAAGCTTATCCTTCTTTAAGATAATACATTTGGTTTTTTTTATTATTTTTTTATTTTAGAACAGGGTCTATGGGGTCTCACTACATAGGTTGGACTAATAGTGATCCTCCTGTTTTCAGCCTCCCAAGTGCTGGGATCAGGCGCGTGCCACCATGCCTATTCTCAATTGCCCTCTCAGCACACCCACGGGCAGGGCTGGCACGGCATGCTAGGGACCAAACCCCAGCTGCTGCGCCACTGCCTAAACAGGCCCTTTAGTCAGCTGAGCTATCAGGCCAGTCCAATGTAATATCTTTAGAAGAAACTGTAGTAGTACTCCATACTATGTAAATTCTACATTTTCTTTGTACACTTATCTGTTGATCTGTGTGTTCATTAGGCTACCTCCGATATTTTGATATGATGATTCTGTAGACATGGCTATGCATATTATCACTGTAATATTATGACCAAGCCCTTCATGAAGACACCTAGAAGGGTAACAGCTGTGTCTAGTTTTAGTTTATTGAAGAATCTCTATATTGACTTTCCATTCGTACCAACAATATGGAAGGATTTCTCTCTTCCTTCAGCCTCACTGAGATTTGTTATTGATTTCTTGGTTATGGGCACTCATTCTGGTAGAAAGTAGACACTCAGTGTTGCTTTAATTTGGATTTGTCTAATGGCAAGTGATATTGAGCATTTTTAATGCTTTTATTGGTCATTTGTACCTCTGAAAAGTGTCTGTTCATTTGTTTGTTTCTTTGTGGGACTGGAGATTGAACTGAGGTCCTTGTGTTTGCCAGGTAGTGTCTGTTCATTTGACTTGCCAATTTATTTTCATTTTGAGGAGGGTTCAAACGTTTTCAGAGATGTGTATAGTTTACTAGTCCATTGTCCATTGTCCAAGGAATAGCTGGCAGAAATTTTTCCTGTTCTTTAGATTTTCTAATCACTCTGTTGGGTGTTTCTATTGCTGTGCAGAAGCTTTTTGGTTTGATGTGATCCTGTTTCTTAATTTTTAGTATTATTTCCTGTGAAATTGGGTAGTATTTAGAAAGTCTTTGTCTATCTTATTTTATCTTCCAGCAGATTGTTTCTGTTTTAACATTTAGATCTTTGATCCATTTTGGCTTTAATGTAGTACATAGTGGGAGATACAGTTCTCGAGTCAAACTTCTGCACATGAGCGTCCAGTTTTTCTAGCACCATTTGGTGAAGAGATTTTTTTCCTCCAGTGTTTGTGTTGCCTCTTCTGCCAAAGAAAAGTAGTTGAGGTGCTTAGGGTTTCTAAATCCTCTGTTCTGTTCCACTGAGCAACATGTCTGGCTGGCTCTTTATATATATTTTTTCTTTTTTGTTTGTGCAGGGTCTCACTGTGCAGCTGAGACTGTAGTGATCCTACTGATTTCTCCTCCCTAGTTCTGGGATTGCAGGCATGTGCCACCACACCCAAACTCCATCACTGGCTCAGCACACTGGGGACAGGCCCAGCACTGCATGCAGAGCCAAGGATCAAGCACTTAGTCCACTGAGCTATACTACCTGCCCTACAAGTCTGTTTTTGTGCCAGTGCTATTTTGGTGTTGTTCTTAAAATTTGTTTATTTTTAAAATAGATTCTGATGATATGTTTTAGATATACATAATCATCCCATTCATCATAAAGAATTTGTACCTGTGCATACTGTATTTTTCCCCATTTCCTACTCTCCTTTCAACCCCTCCTCCATTCCTTATTTACAAAAGGGAATGCTCCCCCCTCCTCTTGGTCGTCTTCCTCCCCCTCTTCCTCCTCCTTTTTATTTTTTATCTTTTCCATTGTAGCTTTGTGATATAACTTCAAATCCAGTGTTATGATACCTCATGCCTTTTGTTATTCTGGGACTCTTCTCGTTCCATGAAAATTCTAGTATTGTTTTCTCCAGTTCTGGGAAGAATGCTCTTCTTATTTTGATTGAGATTTTGTTGACTCTGTGTTTTAGCTTTGATAGCTTGGCTACTATTTTAACTCTATTGGTTCCGCCTATCTGGGAGCAGGAAGTGTCTTTTCATCTTCCAAAGCCCTCTTCAGTCTCCTTCTTCAGGTTATTGTAGTTTTCCTTATCAAGCTCTTTCACTTCACAGATTAAATGTAGTCTTCTACACACAGTAAGAATGCAAATATGTTGATTAGAAACGAAAGAGCTAAAGGTAAATTTGTGAGAGACAAGAGGAGCTTGTAATAATTTCTTCTCCTCTTCCCTTGCTTCCTTCATTCTGAGAGTCCAGCAGTGTTGTAGTTACAATGGCACCATGCATTTATTCTAAAGAGTTAGCTGTTCTCTGCTGTACATTGTGTACTATCTTTGTCATTCTTTTGTTTTCATTCAGCCTTTTTTCTCCACACTGATTTGGTCATGCATCCATCTTTCAGGACACCATGTTAGAGGTAAACCCATACAAGTTAAGCACAGAAACCTCAACAAAAAAAAAAAAAGAGGACTTTAGCGTCCAAGCTTTCCCTTTGTCTCTGCTCATGCAAGATTGTGACACCAGGCTAGAAAATGGACTTTATTGTGGAGTTGACAATAAAAAACATAATGAGAGTAAGAATCTTCTTCCACACAGTGAGGAGCATGACTGTACTGCTGAAGTCAAAATTAGAATGACAGTCATTCTGGGGAAAGTCCAATTTTTTTTGTCATAAAAGTGCAATTGGTCTCTTGCCTTTTCCCCTCCCAGATCGCATACTCTTCTGCTCACACAGTATTATCTAGTGGTCATGGGTACATTTTACGTTGTTTTTCCTTTTGAAATATCATGAGATATTTTCACCACAGACACATAATCATGTTTTTTTGTGTGTTTCCATCGAGCGTGTAAAGAGTAGTTGCCTATTACAGTTTTTCATAGTCTAGTATTTACTGATTCAGAGTCTTCCCCAGTGGGCGGTTTCACTGGAAATGGTTTTGTCTGACTAGATTGAGTTCTACCCATTACTCAGGTTTTTGGGAATCTCTTCAATATGAACCAAAGCCTAGAGCTTGAATGCAGCCAGGTAGGGACTAGAATAGTTGAGAGATCCCTGAATGGGCTCTAGGAAATTGCCAAATCCTGTTTGATTATTTGCCAACTAATATAATTGTGTAAATACACATTTATCTTAGGAAACTGTCCGTCCTATTTCTACTGCTAAAAGAAATTTGTGTATCCAATAAAAGTAAGTGGTCATTTTTAGAAAGACTATTCGGATCCATAGACCCAAGATAAAGAGATGCACACTATAGAGTTCTTGAGTCAGGCTTAGCTGTAGTCAGCATGCACAGGAGCAAGCAAGGAGCAAACTCTTCCCTCAGGGAAACAAAAATTGAACAAAAAATAACGTAGAACAGCAAAATCTGCCTAACACCAGAAAGGCCAGCTGTTGTTCATCAGAGGCCTTGAGGAAATCTCGGTATCACCATGCAGTAACCCCAGGTTCCAGTGATGGCTCTGCATTGTGAGTGTCGCCCTCCTTGCCCTCCTCCTCCCGCCCTCCTCCCTCCTACCCTCCTGCTCTCCTCTCTCCTCCTCTTACCCTCCTCCCTTCTGTCCTCCTGCCCTCCTGCCCTCCTCCATTCTTTCCCTCCTCCCTCCTTTCCCTCCTGCCCTCCCCCTCCTTTCCCTCCTCCCTCCTGCTGTCCTGCCCTGCTGCTTTCTGCCCTTTCTGCTTCCTTTCTTCCTCCCTTCTTCATTTCCTCCCTCCCTTCTTTCTGCTCTTCTACCTAGCTCCTGCTAGGAAAATACTCTTCCACTGAGCTATATTCTTGGCCCATGGAAATCTTTAAAAACATGGTGCATCTAAACTTATTTTAGAAAGTTCTTTAAAAGGGTAAATTGTAATTGCTTTTGATGTCTTAAAGAGAAAGGACTCAGAAAAGTTAGAGCCTCCTATTCTCACATGAAATCATACAGGTGTACAAGAAATACTCCCAACCCCTTAAAGCTGCACAATACTATAAAACAAGTCCTACATCCAGAGCTTAGTGCTTATATTACTTTTGCCAACATCTGTTGGTTCTGTTAAGTAACAGGTAAACAATTTATGTAGAATAAATCTACAGCAGCTTTAAGAGGCTGCTTCACAGATCAATATGAAAAAGTTTAGATATTATATCTTTTTTAAAATTCATTTTGTTTTATTTCTTATTTCAGAACTTTTGTTTGTTTGTTTGTTTATTTTTATGGCTGGCTCAGCCTGCCCTGAGGGCAGGGCTGGTGCAGTATGTGGTGCCGGGTATCGAACAGCGGTCCCTGAAGCCTCCTAAGCTTTCCTAAGCAGGTGCTTTAGACCACTGAGCCATCCTGCCGGACCCCTAGATATTATACCTTGAAGATTTTTCCATTCGTTATTTAGGACTAAGGTTATCACAAATCAGTCTTGGAAAGATCTAGATCAGTATAATCCTATCTAGTGAAAGTTTAAGAAGAATGATGGTGTAGGTAGCATTCTAATTTGCATTCTAACTGATTATGCCAGTAGTTCTTACAACATGACTGTTTGGTTATCATATATTGAAGCACAAGTTAGAATTTGTAAGACAGAAATACAGACTATAAAGCAATAGTTAATTCCAAGAACTTTGAAGAATAATTGGTCAAAGTCTATGGAAGAACACATTAGCAGAAGAAGAACCAAAAATATGACTAAGTGATCGACTTTTGGCATGATTAGAACAGTGGTGTGTCATTTAGCATCCATTATGTTAGTAAAAATAAGCTGACATACTACTATTGGTTAGAGTTTGGAAGAAAGGGCAGTCTTGTGCATTGGTGGCAGAGCTTTTGGTGACATTTTAGTGGACCATACATGGGAAATGCTATGAAATTTTACAGTCTATACATACAGATCCCATGTGACTGTTGTATGTGAATACTTGCCTAAATGTATAAGAATTGTGTACCAGTACATTTTTTTGAATTAGAATTTATAGTAATGAAAAACTGAAGACAATTTAAGTATTTGCGACTGTACAAACTGTCCCAGTTTGTAGATTGAGATACTAGATAATCATCTGAATTATTAAATAGGATCTAGACCTATATCCACACAGAAGAAGGGCTCAACAGATGATTAAGTGAAAATCATAGAGAACTATGTACATATAGCATGGTAGCCACAGTTAGTGGAAAAATAATACATCTGCTGGAGCATTTTAACCTAGTGGAAAAATGCTAGGATAAAAAAATAACAAAGAAATTTGTTAAAATAATGATACATAAATTTAAAGCAGTAAAGATACTGTTAACTTGGAAGCATTAATACCTTTACTTCAGTAATAACTAATAAACATATAATTGAGTCCTCTTGATATATTTTAAAATGCTAATGAGGCTACATTTTTTCTTTTTATTGCAAGACCTGCTTTTGGCTGTTTACTTTTATTTAGTCCACAGTTACAGAAGTGAGTTATCTATGACTTTCAGAGTTGGAACTGTTGATATTACTTTGAAACACCGAAAAAATTCCAGCATAATAAAAAGCAACCAGTCTATTTAAATAGAGCTGGTTAATTAAGTTATAAAATTGTAAGGGAGTAGGATGAACTAAGCAAACATATGTAGTTAGAGCTTTCTGTTCCGCTTTTTATCAAATGGTTCTAGCACCTGGGTTTTTTCAGCTGTCCGTCTGTTGACTATGGTTTTCAAGTAGAAGTTAGAAAGAGTGGCGCTCTCTGGACAAGGAAGTGTTTCTTTTGTGCACTAATGATATGTCAGCACATATTCTCGAGAGTAACAGTCCTCCTGTCCTCACTGTCTTGGAAGGAGGTACTGGATGCCCAGAGAGTAGAGTGTCACTAACATCAAGCCTTTTCTGATGGGAGGCAAGAAAGCTTGTGAAAGGAGATAGCCCCAAAGCTGGAGCCCTTCTCTGCTGTGTCGACATGTCTAGAGCTCAGAATAAAATCGAGTTTCCTGCTTTAGCCATAGCTGGGTCTTAAAATAACCTGAAGAAATTATAGTTCTGATTACATAGAAAGCGAAGGACTTAGAACATTCTCCTAATAAAGCCATGAGAGTGACACGAAGCTTAGTCATCGGCAGTCCTTCTCTAACAGGCATTTTAGAGTGAAAAATAGAGCTTTGAAATTGGATAATTTGATTTGAAATCTTGCCTAATTATTTTAAGAATGCAGAAAACCTTTCTTTTTGGCCAAAAAAAATAATGATCTGGAATCCAATTATGAAAGAACAGGCTTTAAAATGTTTGCTATCTCCAGTAATGGAGAAAAATCTCATCTTTAAAATTACATTCTGCTAGAAATCTCATTCTTGGATGTCTTGCTTTTTGCATTTTGAATGGACAAATTTAATGCAATTTCTTTTTGGAAACATGGCATTGGAAAAGTTAGATGGGCTGTTTAATTCTTTGTTGGATCCTATCTACCAGAGTACAGATTTTAAGAACAAAAACACTTCTTGATTCATTTCAGTTCCTCAAGGAACTTATCTGATTTAACCAGATGCCTTGAGATTTGTAGCAACATAGGACATTTATAAGAATCTATACCTACTTACCCATCTGTGTGATTATTATACCCTGAATAAAACAACCAAAGTGGATATAGTCTCTAATAATCCAAGTTAAAAAGATTATTGCTTTCATTGCTTTTTACTGTTTTGCTGCCCGAATGTTGCTTATTACCATACTATCTTAATATATTTACTTGTATACTGCTGCTTTTCGAGGGTATTTTGAATTCATTTAATAATGTATGAATTGTCATACAGAGATACAACATCATCATGATTTTCAGGTTTTAGAAAGTAAAGCAAGTTAAAAGAAATATATATTAAGAAATTGATATTTAGTTTGTAGATTTAACCTGTTCAACTTATAAAACCTTTGATATTTCAAATTACCTCAGTTATTTTTACTATAAAGCTAGCTGGACATTTACATTACAAGAAAGTTAGATTTGACTAAGTCCCAGCCCAGTGCCTTAAACAGGAGGCTGAATGAACATTTGTTGAAAGGAAAAAATCAGTTATTGAAATATTGTGTCTTCTGTTACCATTCTTGAGAGATGGTGGTGAGACAACTCAGTAGAAGTGACTAACAACTCCATATATACAGAAGACAGGATGTAAGTCTCCAAGGTAATCAAGACTATCAGGAGGATGTTAGACCAAAATTAACACCGCAAGAAATGTGTTATGCATATATTACAGCCCACGTGTAGAAATCTGTTCATTTATAGAGAAATTGCCTCTCTGTGAATGGCTAGGTTGGCTCTGCCAAGTAGAAGAAAAAGAAAGAAAGAAAGAAAAGCAACAGCACTTGGGGCCATTCAGAAGTAACAGTCACACACTCTGATTTTCTTTTATGTTACTTTATTTTACCACTCTGGGGATCAAACCCATAGCCTTTCACATGTTAGGCTGTTGCTTATCATTAGTCTATGTCCCCAGCTCTCTGAAAGATTTTAAATGAAAAGATAACTGATTGAACATATACATCTTTAGATAGAGTGATGGAAGCTTTCAGAGTTCAGAGTAAGATAAGATTGTAAAGCTCCAGGTTGAGAAATTCGGAGAACCAGAATCTTCTAACAGCATGCTTGGAGCTCGCCCCCAGCTGTCTGATCATGTTTTTGTTTCTTTTCTTGGGACTGAGGATTGATCATCAATTCCTGCTTCAAATTCTTCCCAAACCTATAACTGGACATGGATAGCATTTTAGCTTCTACTTCAGTGCATCAGAAAACTCATTTGCCGATACTGAAAGGAACCAAAACAATCAACTAATCAACCAATACGTAATGCTGCCCTTATTTCTAGATCATCTATTTTCATTTTTTTTTACTTAGCCCCTCTAGGTAAAGCAGTTTAAATGGGGCCAAGAATGTATTTCCAGAAAGAACAACATATATTAATTGCTGCCAGCTTTCAATGCATGATATTTTACTTGGCTCCTCCAAGAGTCCTCTTTGTAAGGTGGTAACATACTTTAATAAGTGAAGAAGCTGGGCTCAAAGAGGCTAGATTGCTTCATGAACAAGTATTTATGGATACCCATCATGCCGATGCCAACATAAATGATGTAGTGTATCTTCCTGCCAGAAGTACCTCACTCATTTAGAGCTAAGGTAAAACACAAAATAGCACCAATACACCAGGCACCAAAACTAGAGCAGGTGAGACTGAGGACATCCAAGAAGGTTTTCAAGGAAATAAATGACGGGAAGCCCAGTGGGCTTGAATGTGGTTGGAGGACGCAGCCAGTGCTGTGGTGGCAGGAGAGGAAGCTGTAAGCTAGGCAGGAAAGACATGGCTAAGATTCTTTAGTTCCTTGGAAAGATGGTGACTATGAACATTAAGAGGATTCTAAGAAGGAGGGATCAGAAATACCCATTGGAAATGTTGCTTTGGCTCCAGGGTAAAGGATGGAAGACTTCATAAAATAGGTTGTGCCATCGTCACTCATTGTTAACTGGTAACTAACTACTGGTGCACAGGCAGAAATGGTGAGCATATAAGGAGAGGGAACTGGAAGGACTAGAAATAGAAAAGTGGAGAATTAATGCAAAAGTTAGTCAAACAAATCGAAAGCAACTCAGAGTTTTAGCATTGATGTTTACATAAATTTGAACCATTGTTCCTTCATCCAACATTGTACAGATCTCTAGATGAGAGGGGAAAAATCAACCTATGTGCCTTTCTCATGAAATTTGAGCTCTATTATATTTTCCCAATCCCCTACCATTCATGATATGTGTGTGTTCACATGCACATGCGTGTGTGCACACAAGCAGATAATAAATATAAATAACTGAATAGCACAGTTGGCTAGTGATAAGCACGGTTATATAGGGAATGGTAGGGCAGAGGAAGGTGGATCATCTGTGGGGACAGAGTTGTCTCATTCACAGAGCAGCTAGAGCAGGTATTTTTGTGACAATAGGCTTTTCAGCAAAGGCTTGCAGCGGTTCTCAACCTATGGGTCGCAACCCCGGCAGGGGTCGAACGATCAAAACACAGGGGTCGCCGAAAGCCATTGGAAAATGTTATTTATTTGGAATTACAGTTTTGAAGTAGCAACACAAATTATTTTTTGGTTTGGGGTCACCACAATATGAGGAACTGTATTCCAGGGTCATGGCATTAGAAAGGTTGAGAACCACTGGGTGACTGAGGTAGAAAGTCTCAGAAGAAACACTGGGAATCACTCGCTTAGTGTTTTCAAGATTGAGTTGTTGTTGTTTTTTTTCCCATTGTCAGTCTTTTTATTCATCTGAAGCGGCAGAAATGAGGGTAGTGCTTGGTGCAGAACAGACCCCAGTTTTCACAGAGCAAGGGTCAGAAAATGGATAAGAACAGAAAAGCCTTAAGCAGTGAAGAGAGAGAAAAGCAGGGCCCTTCACGATCTGACAGTTAGTTTCTGGGTGGATGTGCACAACTGTGAAAGTTATTCAGAAATCCTGCCTTGGCTTTTATGCCCATCTCTCTAGATACACATGTTTACTCAGGTAGGAAGTGTGATGAGAAAATTTTCTATGCTGCTGTATAGACTTTGAGGACTGATGGTTAATCATTTCTATACTTATAGAAAACTATAACTATAGCCTCACACATGTATTGCAGGGATTTTAACTCAGAATTACTAGTTAGTTGTGAAGTTTAGATGTAGCTCCTCTTTTCTCCTTTCAGCAGCAAACTGTCTAAGTTGTCAGAGCTGTAGTAAGAGGTGTTAATCCTCTGCTGTTGATAGTCATTTGTCCAAGCAGAGGGAAGTGCATAGTTTGTACAAAGGCTTGCTTCAAGATAGTGACAGGCTGTATTATGGGTTGAGGCTTTATGTATTTAAAGCTAAAGAAAATAATCTAAAACTTAAATATATATTAATGCAATTTAAAATAAAGTTAAGGCTTCAGGGAGAAAAAAATAAAGCGAAATGGATATACATTTTCTCTTGGTCTGCTGGAGATCACGAGTTATTTAAAGTGTGGGCATATGAATTTCATCACTGCTTAGTAGAATATGGATATATCAAGGCTAGACACCAGTGCGTAAGAAGACTTTGTGAGTGACAGTTTGGGGAGAAGGAGATTGTACTAAGACTCTGGGCCACTTTTTAAGTGCAGAACTGTTGTCCACTGTAAGCTCCGCTTGGTCTTGCACAGCAGGGTTGAGTACTCTGTTCTCTAGATCTTCCATCCCTCAGCTGTAGTTCTATCTCACTGTAAGGATTATAGCTCTCCAGTTTTCAGTTTCTCTTGCTTCCTGCATGCAATTTCTATCTCCCCTGACTAAGTCTTCATTTCCACTTCTACGGAAAACTGTGCTTCCTCGCCTCCTAAGACACAGTGTCCTGTGATGGTCCATTTTGTCTCTTGCCTGTTCATCTTCTCTTCCAGATGATACACATGGTTGTGCCTTTTGTAGGCACGTAAATAGTTCCCTTCAGAGGCCTTCAGTCAGCATGGGAGAGTTTCACCATGCACTTTAAATTGAATCAGTTTATAATAGTAGACTATCCCACATAAATTTATTGATTATAGAATTTTGTTGGAATTACATAGCAGTATTCTATCACCCCTTTAACTTGAAAGGAGCATATTGCAAACACTGCAGAGTGAACTATTGCAATTTAATGGCCACTACATATGAAAGTTCTAAACTATTGAAACTGTAGCATCTGAGGAGCGATGGAAGATTTTGTTGCTGTTTGAACTGCAGCTATTTTTATTACTGCTCTATATTCACACCTAAAGATCCAGACTGTTAGTTGTATTACAATAGATGTAAGGTGAGAAATTCCAGTTCTTGTCAATGTGTCACCAAACATAGTATCAGAGTTAATCTCATAGGGTGTCAAAGGAAATTAAAGCTGCCTTTGGCTTCATATTATGAGAACTGACTGAAATTTCAAGCTACCTCAGTAGCTGACTATATCAGCAGCAGGAAGCCTTCAATTAACTGCACCAGTTCTATTTGTAGTACAAAGGATCTGTGGCTCAGGATAGCCTACATAACTTGAAAGGGGGAAAAAAAAACTCAACTAGGTCTTAACAGTTTCGTGAAGTACAGCCTGAGAGAAAAGGATACACAAGGTCAGCCAGTAGCGTGAGGATAGTAACTAATTCAAAGACACCGGGGTCTTAGGTTGAACCTTAAAAATGTTCTGTCTAGTCAATATGAAATTCAATGAAAGTTTCTTTGAAGGAAAGGAAGCCTGAATATAGAGTAATACTCTCCATTCTAGAGAGTTGAACAATAAAGGTCAGCACTATGAAATGATTTAGTAGAGAAAAGGATGAACTTTGAGAAAAGTGAGAGCGTGACAAGCTCTTGGGGTTAAGTGGAAATTCCTATGGATTGAATAGTAGAAGTTCATTTCTATCAGGTTCTTAGGCTAGCCTTGTTTCTTGGATTTAAAATTAAGAAATGAGTGAAGGAAATTCAATGGTACTGCAGAGAATAACTTTAATATGAAATATTTCCATTGTGAAATTTTATCACATAGTGATTTTTGAGAAAAAATTGTTGGAGAATAAGATGCAGATTATTTGCATGATTTTAGTTAAAACTGAGTGATACAAATTTTGCCATCTTTGTTCTTCCTCAAGACTTCCCTCAGCTCTTGTTATATAGACTATAGCAATTTTGTTAAAATTATTTTTAGACATTGAGGAAACTTGAGGGATCTGAGTCATGTGACAAAATTAGATTTGAAAGTCACTGAAATTCGTGGCGCCTGAAGAACCTACTAGTTTTGGGATAACACCGGTGTGAAAACCTTCTATTGATTGGTCCTTAAGTTAAAATTCATAACACAAAAGTTATTCTGAGAATTATAGTTGAGATAATATACCTATTTTGCCAAAAGTTTAACACTTCTTTTGATAAATAAATCTTAAGGAAAATGTTTGACAAACTTAAGGTTATGATCTTGTAATGCCTGTCTATGAATTTTCTCTATTAAAACATGAAATGCACAATTTAAACAATGAAATGTTTTCATATATTATCTTTGAAAATTCTGAAGTTAGTAAAATATTGTTCCATATCTCTGCAAAGGCAAATAATACATTTGACCTAAAATTATCCTTAAGACAATTACATAGAAACTTTCAATATAAAATAGCTTCCATTAGGTTGTTTTGTTTTGCTTTGCTTTGCTTTGCTTTGCTTTGCTTTGCTTTGCTTTGCTTTGCTTTGCTTTGCTTTTGTTTTGAAACAGGATCTCACATGTAGTTCTGGCTGGTCTTGAACTCACAGCAATCCTTCTGTCTCAGCCTCCTGAGGGCTGTGATCATAGGTGTGTGCCATCATGCCAGGCCTTCCATTAGTTATTTTCTTTCTTTTAAAAAAATTTTTAAAATTCATGCATTCATTCATTCATTCATTCATTTGGTACAGGATCTCACTATGCAGCTCACACTCATAGTGATCCTCATGACTCAGCTTCCCCAGTGCTGGGATTCCAGGTGTGTGCCACCATGCCCAGTTTTGGTGGTCCACATGACATGCAATTCCAGGGATTGAACCAGGGTTCTTGTGTTTGCTAGGCAAGCACTTAGGCCGCTGAGCTATCTCCCCAGCCCTAGGTATTTTCTTTTAAATAACCTTTGTCTAGTTTAATGCATTTATTATTTAGAATGTAGATTTTAGAGTTGATAAGTAGAAATGATAAGTGCTAATATAGCACATTAGATTTGTAGTCATATAATTGAAATAAAAAGTTATTCAATTAAACTAATATTTTCAGAAGTCCCATGCTGTTCTTCATCTTCATATCAACTGGCTTTTCTGATATTTTACTTAAATTTTGACCTAAACCTGTAAGCTTAAGGTTTGTTTTTCTTTATTGCTTTTCATAAAGTTTCATAATGGCTTTAAAAATTGATTTTTATATATTGAGAGCTTTAATAAAATATTTTTTATGAATGTTTTTGCATTCATAATGGTTAAGTTTTATGGTAGTGATAGATATATAAAAAGAAAGCAATGAGAGAGATATATAAATAGTTAGCAATGAAGTTTAGTATGAAAGCATGATAGGTTGTCATGTTTTGGAATATTCAGTATTAGGATATAATAGTTCCATATGTACTTCTCTTCTTTTCAAATTTAACAATTTAAAAATCTATTTTCAGCAGTACTTGTTTGCAGTACATAATGAATACCTTATGAAGAGTGGCTACAAGTACACATTGCACAATGTCCTGCCCAGTTTAAGGCCTGTGTAATTTGCCATCATATCTATATTTATCAAGGGACTACATAAATAAAAATCTGAAGAAAAATAGCCATTTCAGTTATCAGAGGATTTTCTTAGCATATTTATGTTACATTTCTATTTTGTTGCTTCCTGGCCTTAACTTTCTATCATGTGACTCCATCATAAGTTTCACTATGCAATTCAGGCTGGCTTTGAACTCACTTTATAGCATAGTCTGTGGTCAACTTTACAGCAATCCTCTGGCCTCTGCCTCCCAAGTGTGGGATTACGGATGTGTGCCACCACACCCTGCTAAAACCTTATTCTTATTTAACTCAGTATAAGGGATCCTCAAACACTAAACAAAACCACAGTGAATCGAAAGTTTCTGTAGTCAGTAAGAGAATCAATAACAGGAGACAGGTAAAGCAGGAAGATACAAACATCTTTGAGCCTAGTGGGAGGTAATCTTCCCGGGGATAGGGTTTTTCATTTTCTTTCCCATCCTGATCAGGCATCAACTGGCTTAGGATACAAAAGCAAATCAGTAGTGAGAAAGTTGTCTAATAGTAAAGGTGACCAGAGTGGGGCTAGAACTACTACATTAGTCAGTTCTGAGTCAAATTTCTATCAGAAATTTAGTTGGGTGGAATTGGTAGATAACAGGTTAGTACCCCTTACGATTTCCTAAGTAGATACCAAACCTTTTTGAGGAATTTAGTAGATGAGCTCATCTGATGAGTTTACGACTTAGACAAATTTGAGAAGCATCCTATAAAGGAAGAATACAGCAGAAAAGAATGGTGGTAGATGTGTACATTTGGTATATTTATACTTATGGTGCCATGAATTTCATACATAGGCTTACTTTTTTTTCATTTCAATAGTTTTATCTAGAGCTAAACTTTTTTCATGTATCATTAAGCAAAAGGACTTAAGCTAATTCGATTCATTATTTTTTTAATTCTTCATACTTTTCATTGACCTTATGTGATCCATGATTTGTCAAGACACCTGTTGTTTTAATATGCATTACAAATTTCACCATTTTGTCTATTTTTCATGTTGCTTATCCTATTACATTAATTTTGACTCTATGTTTCAAATATGTATTTAGTTCCCTAAGAATAGTACGATTATTAAATAATGTTTATTTTACATGAAAACAACTTCGTGAACACTGTGTGGAAGGTGCTCCTACAATCAAAGAAACTGCCTGATGCGAGAGCTTGCCCAGGGTCATGAGTACTTCAGAATATACTCACAGTGCTCAAGACAATGAAGAAAAAATGATGCTCTTATGAAAACAACTTCTAGTGCTGTGGGGCCTCAGAAAGTAATATTCACTGGCTTTTCATTTAGAGAGATACAAAATGAATTTTGGCTGATGTAACATCTAGCAGAGAAGAAACGAAACTTTCTGGGAATTCTTTGCTCTTTGCGAAGGTGTGAAGTCTCTTGTTTCACCGTCATCAACTTTTTATTTTATTCAAAGTTCACAAATAAGCTGTAGGTCACGTGTGGGGAGCTCGCCCTCAGACTTCCCCCAGCTCCTTGAGGGATTTCCCCTAATGTCAAATCTTCTCTCATTGTGTTTCATGTTTATAAAAGTTCCAGACATACGTAACACTTGTGTAAAAGTTTTGGGACTTGAATACATATTTTAAGCCCATGTGTATAGAAAGGCTGGTCATGAATTTCCTATCTCTCACTTCCCAGTATTACTTCCGTATTAGTTAGTTGTAACCATTTCTTACTCTTACATTTGCAATGATACCTTCTCTATCTTTAGATAATACTCTTGATTTATTATAAATATTTCTATCAATGTATCATTGATAATTAGAATAGCTTACTAATTTTCTTTTTTTCCCTCCCACTTCATGATATAGTTATATCACTTTTCTTATGTTTTCCATTTATTATTTTTAGAATCTTTTTTTAGTGTTCAGTAAACCCAGAAGCAATTAGACTCCATTGGTCTTCAGGGTGTTGAGGTATTTGATCATTTGAATGCTATGAAATGTAAGTGAAATTATGTTAAACACATATAAATGTGCTTTATTAAAGTAATGTTGTTACACTCAAATTACTATTTTAAGTAAGAATAAGAATTCAAACCATGATTGAAAATGCCAGAGAGTATTGATTGTTCTTTTAATTTCTCCAGTTTTTAGATACACTGATATATATGGAAATAAGAACCAAATGAGAAATAAATCAGTGAAAGAGCTTTGAATTTTAAGTCTACAAAACTTAGAAAGTGATCATTTTTCCTGATTGAAAAAAATAATGTCCGAACTATATGTTGCTTTTGACAGTCTTTTAATAGACACTGCTGAATTTCTTATAAATAAGAAAATAAGAATGAAAGAAAGATAATCCCCTGCTCTCTTGCTCTCATTCTTATTTTGTGTCCTCATGATCTTAGAAGCAGTTTAATACCTGTAGTCTCCCAGAACCACCATTCTGCACTGTGATCTATGTTGAAATCAATTTTAGTCCTACAGACAAGTGAAGCTGTAAGTAGGTGATGAATTATGGAAAATGGACTGTCTATTTTGCCACGATATGATTCTGAAAAATTGTATTTTTTAATGTCAAGCTTTTGTTTTATGTTTAAGGAGTTTTAAAACTTTCATGTTGAGGGCCAGCCAGATAGTTCAGTTGACTAAAACTATATCATGCAGCACTGACTCTACACCCAGGGTGCAATGAGAAGGTGCCTGAGATTGGGCATGCTGATGTAGGCCTGTAATCTCTGCACATGGGAGGCTGAAAACAGGAGGATCCCTACGAGTCCAGTCTGTGTAGTGAGACCCTGCAGACCCTGTATGAAATACACAAAAAATAAAACAAGCAAAACAAAAAAAAGAAAAAAAGAAAACCTAATGTTGAAGCATTACACTGTAACTCTCCTAGAACACTGTTCTCTACAGTGAGATTACAAGCATTCCTAAGTAAATATTTCTGAAGCTGGGTTAAAATATTTGATAATTTCACAATAAAGGAATGAAAAGATGATCAAATTATGTATTTAAAAGACTAACTCTGAAATTTTTAGTTTCTTATTTAATAGTACAGTTTTCATAGAACATCCTAAGCATGCCTTTTAATTCGTTTCCCCTGTCAGTATAATAATCAGCAGTATTTGTGATTGTAAGATCTGTTTGAGCACTCAGCACTGATTTCCATTGGAGGTGTCTCATGAGTTAACATGTGCCAATTATCAAAGCTTATATGTGAAACCTATAAAGTTGTTGTTTCACATCAAGCATGCATTTAGTTTAAGTAGCCAAACTTGTGGTACATGCCTGTATGTCTGAGACAGGAGCCCTGAAGGTTTAAGCCAAACCTGGGCAACTTAGTGACTTTAAAAGACCCTAAAATACAGAATTGGAAAGGTCGCTTAATGTAAAGACCAAGTGTTCAGGCCCCAGTACCAAAACAAACAAAGGCACAAACAATGAGCCCAAATACACAAAACCCTTGTAATGAAAATAGCTTTTTTCCTCCATAATTTTATTTTGCACCCCGCTAAGGCAGTATCCTTCAAGACTTCCTGCTTTCTTTTTTAAAATTCTCAATATTTCTAAAAATGAAGTCATATTGACAAAATTGAGTTTAGAAATTTTAAGCATTGTGCTTTATTTCCTTTCCCTGGCAATGAGCAAGCCTACCTCTGTCTGTCTGTCTGTCTGTAAAATGCATGTGTATGCACAGAATATGTGGACTTCTCCATCCTCCTCATTGTATCGATTCAACAGTGTATTTATGATGAGTCCAGCATTTCCTGATGAGCCAAATCAGGTACTAACACTCCTTGCATTGTTGTTGTTTAAATGAGCTTTTCTTCTGGGAGTCATCGCTTCATTTTATTCCATTTATCCTGTTTATGGTGTTTGATTCTGTCTACCACGTGCTTATAACGAATATTTTCAATATAATAATATGGAAACATAGTAATAGTGGACACAGTCCATCCACTATTTTCCCATGGCATTTTGAACTCTTAGTGTCTTTTATAAACTGTTTGTCCTGGGCTCCAAGCTCATCTTGAGTCAGTGTCTTTGTTATTCTCTTCTGCAGCCCTCATTTTGTCATAGCATTGTGGATTCTTCATTAGTTTTGTCTTTGTTTTTATTTTCTGAATGAGGTTTTATAATAGCTTATACATACTTGACAATGTCATTTGCCATCCTTAGAAGTAGATTTGTGTGACGGTATATGGGACCATATGTGAAAATTGTTCTGAGTTCCAGTTCCAGCCCAGTGCTGTCCTTTGAGGACTGTGAGGAGTGGAGAGGCGGTGTTTGGAAGGAATTTGCGTGCCCTGGTGTCTCTAGTTCTCTTCTCATCTACACAGCAGAGTCTCCTTTCCATCTTGTGCTATGCTTGGCTGCCAGAAGTGAAGGAGTAGACGGGCAAGTGGGCTGTGTACACTGGCATTCAATCTGCCACTTGGCAGCTCGTGGGTTTTTGCTAGGGCCGGGCCCACCTCACCTCTGTTGATCCTGGAAATAGCTTGGAAATGAAAGCAGCACATGCAGAATGTGGGAAAGGGCCTAGCAAGGAGAAATCCCTTTGGCTGTGGGGTAAAAGCTGTGATGGTTTAAGTACTCAGAATCAGACCTTTAGACGCTGAGCCTCCTGGGAGCTCTGTCATCCTGGCTTCTCACCCACAGTGATTACCTCAGCTTGTGCTTCTCATGTCACGGGGTTGTTGTCACTGTTCAGTGGACTTACTTTCTGCAGAAATTCACTGAATTATCTCATTCACCCATGAAATCTTTTCCAGTTTCTTTTTCATTGGAATCATATAGTATTTTAATTTTAGTACTATTTTACTGTTTTGCAATGCAGCTTTTACATTACCCACATTAATATTATTGACATTATAATTGATGCTTTCATTATTATTGATGACACAAGGTATGCTAAGATAATAATACTAGAGCTTTTCTAAGAAATGTTCTACAACAGCCTACTAAAGAATCTTGTTATTGCCATGGGTTTCACAGGTTAATATCTATAATCTTAACGTGAAATATGATAAGATTAAAATGTATGATGACCACTTATCATTCAGCCTTGATGTGTTCATATCACCGCACAGTAATTATTTGATAATACCTCATCCATCCAGAACCCAGATATCCAAGCATATTTTATTAGTAACAAATGCTAAAGCAAAGACAATCAGAAAATGAATTGAAAGCACGTGAGTCTACAAACTTTTTGCTGGGTTTAGCCTACAGGGGCAGCAAGATGTGGAAACACTACATTTAATTCCATTCTGTTAGTAATTATAACAACTTCAGAAATTTAAATTCCTAATACAGAAGAGTTCACAAAAGGAAATAAGAGGAAAGACTACCAGCCGGCAAGGAATACTGAATGAACTGGAAATGATGACTAAGGAACTCATATTCCTAGTATGATCTTGCAGCAGAGGCTTCCCACCAAACCCTCCCCAGCCTCCATCAGTATTGAGCTCATGCTAACTCAGATCTGCACATGCCTGGAGATTCTCTAGTACTTCAAGCCTGTGCCAGAAGGCCTAGCACAGATGCATGCTAGGTAAAAAGAGCCAGAAAAGTGATTCCTCTAGGACTGCAAAAACTGACTGACAGAAACTCCTCCCTCAAGTTTCCTTGCTTCCTGTTTAAGTCTAACTCAACCACAGTTCTCCAACTGGGGGATGAAGACCTGGTTGTCCTCATTGGTAAAGTGTTTACCTTTCTGACTGCCTTCCATAAAATGCGTCCTCATTTTCCTGTCATAGTACTGATATTTTGTACAATCCAATCCCAAATGAAATGCATATACTGAAATTTTCCCCTTGGTTTGGGAAAACCCACATTAAGGAGGAATTGGGAGAACAATTGTATTTCCCACAATAGGATATTCTAGCATGTACATAAACTAAAATATGCAATTTTCAGGATGACCTACAATCACTGAGGAAACATTCAGTTAGATTTAAGACATTGTTTCAGACCATGAGAGTTGTCGGTATATTTAACACTTGTCTTTAAAATAGCTACTATGCTTCCAGTGTCTGACCTTTTCTTGGATGGAAATTTAAGCCTTCTTGAATGATTCATCTGATTAAAATTTTGGATATCCAAGATGCTGGTATGCTAATGAAAACACATGTATGAATGTTAAAACATTTTAAGGCAGTAGGAGATTATTAACAGTATTCACCACAAAACCCTCCTTGAGCCTTTGTATATTTATTTGAGTGTGCTTATTGAAAATGTTAATGAAATTAGTCATACTTACTACCCTCAAGGACTATAGAGTCTTCCAAAATTAAAGAAAGGTTAGAGTCAGCCAAATAGCTCAGTGGATTAAAGCACCTGCAAGTAGGCACAGGGGCCTGGAGTTCAATCCCTGGGCCTGCCATGCCGGCCCCACCTACGGGGGCGCATGGAGAAGGCAGTTGAGACTGGCTGTGGTAGCATGTGCCTATAATCCCAGCACTTGGGGGACTGTAAACAGGGGGATCATTATGAGTCTACTCTAGTAGTGAGACCCTGAGTGCCCTGTAGACCCTTCCCTAAAATAAAAAAAAGCAAAAAATGTTTTAAAAAAACCAAACAAAAACTTTAAAAAATTTTAAGGAAAAGTTATATATTTATTTAATAAAGAGTTGCATAAAATACTGTGTGTATATTTATGTGTATTTACTCCTGTTTCTCCTAGAAATTAATTTACTTGAATATCCTTATTACTAACATATTTCCACATTTTCCTAACTCTCCTGGCAACATGTGACTCAAGGAGCAAATGTACTTTTCCTCTCTCACCACAGTTTAAGGGGAATAATTGTAGAACAAATATTTGTGTGTCCTGAATAAAAATTTATCTCCTTGTTTCTCTGTCTTGTTTTTTCTTCTAATAAGTAGTGGAAAGATAGAGGAATCAGTTCTGGGTCAGGTATAGGATATAGTTGAATTTCTCCTCCAGGAGAAGGAAAGAAATTTATTTGTTGTTGTTCCTAGGGGAATGGAACTAAATGGAGAAGGGAAAGAGGTTTAGAAAAATAGTGAGCATAGAGCCAGAGGGCTTAGGAAACTTGTCTCTACTTTGTGTCTTACTGTTTCTGCTGCATTCTTCACTCCCGATGCTGTAATAAAATCAAATATCCACAAAAGGCCACAAATGAATGAATGTGTTTTCATCGAGATCAAAAGCAAAAACTTGTTCTATTTTCTCTTTTAGTTCGCATCAACAATAGGATCAATGCCAGGGCTTGAGTAACGGGAGCAATATACAGAAGAAAAACTCCTTCTGCAGAGCCAAGAAGCTAAACTGAAAAGTAGCCTTAAGGCTCTAAGTCACTGGAATCCTTATTATGTGTCTTTTCATATGAAGGGGACAAGAAGTCCATCCTAATCTGGTTTACAGTTATAGAACAAAAAACTTTCGAACCAAGGAGATACAGTTACTCTCTGAGCTGTGTTAGTCAGTGGCCACAGACCTTGCAACACTTGAAAGTATCCAAACCTGACCTGAAGCACCTCAGTTTCAGTTGCAGAGTGATGAGCCAGCTCAGCTTTTTCCCTAAGGCCTTAGCCGCTTTTCTTCTCCTCCTGGTTCCTCAGCCTGAGACGTTCTCTGTGCCTGGCACAACCTCTACTAGTAACTGTTTCTGAAGTTATCTTGAACTCATTTGCCAGCCGGCCAACTCCTTCCTCCTAGTATTGATGGTATGAAAGAAGAGGAATCACAGTATGTTTTCTTAACAACTTTCTGCTGTTCTTTTCTGTGCACTCTGGCCTTCATACTCTGGTTCTTTTCTGGCTGAGAAATATCTTTCTTTCACCCATGGGACTTCACCTTTCATTTAGTCTTTCTCTTCCCATACTTATTCATGTTTATCTGTGTTTTTCTGGTATCCACACAAGTGACAGATTCTGCCTAGCGTTGTGTTACTTTTCGCACCACTCAGCTACAGCCTTCTGAAACAAACACACTAGTTCAAGTATTTTAGTATGTCAAGGGGTAATGGCAAAAATGGCATATAAATTATAGGAATTTACTGCCTCACTTCAGTTGACATTTATTTTGAAGTAAATGAAAGAGCAGTTTGAGGAGAAGAAAGAAAATACTGTATTTTGGACACAGGTAATCAGGGACCTAAATTCTCCCTCTCACTAAACAATAGCTATTTAATTTTCATGACTCTCAGCTCCCTTTTAAGATCAGGGTGATAATATTGTCTCATATATGCAGTGGCAAATAAATGGAAGCACATGATGACATTCACATGCAGGGAGGTGGCAATTATGCTTGCAACAGGGCAGCTGTAATAGAAGTTTTCAACTAGTGATTCACTTCCAATGAATAGAGTCTAGAAAAGGGAAAATTGTGATGTTACAATAGAGAAGCATGACAGATACTTCATGACCAACATCTTGTCATAGACATGTGAGTCTGTTGTATTTATGTGAGTTTGGTGATAAGGGGATCTCCTTTATTGCTTTCTTTCCCCCAAATCAGATCTTCAGTCTAGTCATGAAAACAATTATCAGCCAAACTCAAATTTAGCAACATTTTACAAAATAATGATCTCCAAACAAAGAGAATGAAAGGCATGAAAAACAAGGGGAGACTTGAAACTGTCACATCACCAAAAAGAAATACAAGGAGACATGGCAAGTATATGCCAGGTGAGGTCCTTGGATCTTGGGACAGTGAAAAGAACTTGGGGAAGTTGGTGGAAGACAAGTAAAACCTATAGTTTAGTAAATAGTGCAGCATGGGTGTTTCTTTGACAAATGTCTTGTGGCCAAAACTGCTCAAAAGTTCTATGGTACCTTGCTACGCTATATTGAAACTTGGTTGAAAATATGAAGTTATTCTAAAACAAAAGTTAATCACTTTGTTTAAGTCGAAACAAACCTGTTATTGGCAGACCAGTGATTGCTCAAGTTGAGTGGGGGAACTTAGGATGTTTTGAGGTGAGGGGTTCTGCATCTCAATTATGATTATGCTTTTGTGAGTCTACAGCATGTGTTCTTAGAAGAAATGCAAAGTAGAATGGGAACAATAAAGTGCCTTTAATAAAAAAAAATACCAAAGGAGAAAAATTTGTGGACAGTATAAAAATCAGAGTCTTCTTTCTTTCATATAATACTAGCATCAAATTAACAAAATCATATTAAGTATGTCTTTTCTTACATGTAATAAAAGTTACTGAATCTCAAAGGTGGTCATATACCATGCTAAGGCTTGAGGGGAAACAAACTTGACATATTCTAGATGTTAAAAAAAAATTCTTATTCCAAGATAGGTCTATGTAGGCAGTAGAAAGTTCTTTGAAAATTAAAGGAATCGGGAGCTTAAAAAAAAACAATGAAAAGAATGTTTTTTTCTGTATTTAGGACAAGGTCTTCAGGGTCTGAAGAGTCTCACTACATATATTAGACTTGTAGTGATTCCCCTGTTTTCAGCCTTTCAAGCGCTGGGATTACAAGTGTAAGTCACTACACCTTGTCTCAATCGCCTGCTCAGCGTGCCCTGTGTGTGGGGCTAGCACAGCACACAGGGGGACCAAACCCCTCTGCCTAAGCAAGCGCTTTAGTCCTCTGAGCTATCAGGCCAGCCCAAAACAATGAACTATTGACATAGTGTTTCAAAATGATATCAACATTGAAATAACATGAATTACAATGATGAAGATTCAGAAGAGCCAGAAGACATCCTGGCTATATAAGGAATTCCCGTGAAAAAGTTCCTTTGTCTAAAATATAAGACCACTGGGCTGCTGAGATGGCTCAGTGGTCTAAAGCATCTTCTTAAGCAAGCTTAGGCAACCACAAGGACTGCAGTTCAATCCCCAGCACCACATGCGGCGCCAGCCCCTCCCCCAGAACAGGCTGAGCCAGCCATAACATAAAACAAGAAAATAAATTTAATAAAATAAAATATAAGACCATTTAGGAAGGCACATTGATGTTTAAACAATATAGTCTTTTTGTTCCAAAATTATATTAAAACATCTAATTTTAATGACCATTGGCATGGGAAAAAAAAAAAAAAAAACAACTATTATAAGGACTTCCCAAGTATTAAACTGCAAGATTCTTACAAAAACTGTAGGACCCAGGTACTCACTAATCACCTTCACTGTTTCTGGAATGAGATGCCATCTACTTGATTTGAAGGAAGAAATAAATTATTTGGCTCTCGATGTCTGAGATTTAGTCCCTGCTCAGAAGCCTCAGGGCGGAAGGTTGTGGTGCAGCAAAGGTTTTCACTTCTTGGTGGCTGGGAAGCAGAGTGTGAGACATACCCTTCCAAGGCAGAACCCCAAGTAATCCACTTCCTCCCAGCAGTGCATTCCAATATGAACATCTCAGTGGACTGAACCACAGACCAGTGTAATGTCCCTGTGACCCAGGGACCTTGCAGGTAGTCTCTTCATTTCAGATTTACCAGTATGAAGGCTGACCAGATAACTCAGCAGACTAAAGCACCTCCTTAGGCAGAGCTCAGCTCAGGGGTTAGATCTGCAGCATGCTGTGCCAGCCCTGTCCCTGGGGTGTGCTGAGACGGTGACTGAGACTGGACTTGATGGTGCGTGCCTGTGATCCCAGCAAGTAGGAGGCTGAAAATAGGAGATTCACTATGAGCCTAATCTACTTAGTGAGACCCTATAGACCCTGTCCTAAATACATTTAAAAAAATATTTACCAGTGTGTGATTATATCCTCCATTATAGAAGTCAACCACACAGCCATCAAGTGGGAAAGCCAGAATTTTAGTCCATGTTTCAGATTCTACTCCACTCCACTAAATACATAATATCTACAGTGATGGTGATTACACCTGCCCAGCTGGATGTAAGCAAAAAATATTTCAAATATTAAAGAGTAGTAGATCAGATCTCACTAAGTAGATCAGGTTTATAGTGATTCTCTCCTCTCCCTCTCCCTCTCCCTCTCC